>JZKD02S1642911.1:1315515-1343824 GCA_000966675.3 Picea glauca
GACAAGATTGGTAACAATGCTTTTCGTTTAGATTTGCCTCCTTATATGCAGATGTATGCAGTTGTTAATGTTGATAATTTGAAGTTGTATGAGCCTCCATTGATTGATGATCAAGAAGAGCATGTTCAGATTCCTTCCATAGATGATTTTTCTCCAGAGTATCTAACATAACTGCAGGAAGACACCATCCTTGACAGGAGGATGCGAACTTCGAAGCGAGGAAATGTGGAGTATTTGTGAGTTGGTCTTAAAGGGACGAATTCAAGCAAGGCCAAGTGGATTGAGGTTGGAAGGGTGAGGGAAATATACCCTCATCTTCACATAGACTGAGAATAGTCTTTTGGAGGTCCAAAAGATTCCCAATGGGGAGGTGTGATCAGGGGATCAAATTTTGCTCAATTTTCAAAGTGCTCGAAATGTGACGAAAATAGATCCATTGCGTTCATATCATCTTCCTGATTCCGGTGGTATATTTACTTTATAAAATGGACGTCGTATGAAGAAGATATCGCGATCTGTTCGCCAAGCCAAATAGGCAAAAATTTGATGCTGACTATACCTGTCTGTATAGTCTGTACGGTCTGACGTCGTAGGGCCATACAGACCGTACGATGGTGACTTGGCAGATGCTGAATGGTTGACGGTTGGCGAGTTAGTGTTGACACATGTCATTGGGTGGCCAGTAGTAGGAGGACACGTGGCCCAATCCGTGGGCACCATGTGTCACTCACTGGTTGGCTAAGAAGTTTTATATAAAATGCATTGGAGGCCGCGGGGTTCGACCCCCGGACCTCCTCCTTTTGTAACACCTTCACATAATAGTTCAACCAATACACCGCCGCATGATTCTTGTTATATGTATGAATTTTAATACATTTGAATTCATATATTAGTGTATGTAGTGGGGGGGGGGTCGGGCCGGGGCTTAGCCCCGGCCCGTGGTCGTTTGAACCATTTGCATGTGATTGCATATATGTATATGCCGTTTGCATGCGAGGTCTATGTTACACAGCCCGTGGTTTCTTTTCAAAAGCATGTAATATAAAACATGTATAACCGTGTATTAAAATGTTGGCGCGGGTTTTGAAACCACATGTGACCCCAAACTGGAAGTTGCATGGTTATAACGAGTCTAACCACCATTTTGCCACGCAGAGGGTCATATGCGCCATATGCCCAGGTGTTGAGGTGGTTAGGGGCTGGCGCGCCCTTAACCGTCCTACGGTTTACACCATTGGCGCGGTTGCACCCAGTGCTGGGTTTTCACGCTTTAAAATGCATGTGAGCCAGGTTCAATGAAGGAGGGTGCGAATTGTAGAACCAGAGATAGCAAGCTTGAAGAGGGAGACTTCCAAGAGGCCTAACTTCTTCAATTTTCGACCGATTGAGGTGCCGAAAGAGCCCAGACAGGGGTTTTGGGATGCTGGGAAGCCATTGGAGAAGTTGGTTTGTCAGTTTGAGCATTGTAAGACATTTTTTTGAGCACTGTTTGAGAAATTAATAATAAAGATCCATTGGAAGCTGGACCAGGAGATGTAGCCGATAAGAGGGGTGAACTCCTTTATCAAATTGTTGTGTTTATGTGTTGATGTTCAATGTTTATGCTGCTGTCTATGTGTAATTTGCATAAGTAATCCTTTAATTTATGTGTTGCAAACTGATCCATTTGCTTTAAACACATAACATTTCACTTGTAATAATTTTTCAAGTCTTCTTCAATTTTAGATCAGTGTACTACCATGGTGGCATGATGGCAGGTGAATTAGCACCATGGTGATGGGTGAAATCCTACTGGCGAAGCCTGAAGCTTGACCCGTAGAATTGAATTTAAGGGGGGGGGAGGGGGTGGTCGAGTGGAATTAGATTAACCCAAGGAAGAGCAGGATAAATGTATGTATGTATGAAAAAAAACCTTGACCCTAAATTTGGTTAAGTTTTTCATCCCCTCCACGCTGTTTTAATGTTTGGTGGGGCAGGGGTGGCTGAAATGTGATGTGGAATGTTGATCCCCGCTGGTGGTCATCAAATGACGACCATTAGATTGTAACGGTATGAAACTATGGGTCCCAAGGTATATGGGTGAAGAATGGAGCTCTCCCATCACAATGACCTAATTCAAAGGAGCCACATGGAAACCAAGGACTAGTGGGGCCAGAATATAAAAATAAGTGTGTCGGAGTGTAGGGAAAGGAGATAAAGAAACAAAATAAAGAGGTAAGAGGTCGATGAGGTAGGGACAGTGTGGTCGAGATATGACATGGAATCCTTCTAGAGGTTTCAGGTGGATTTGGGTGCCACATGAAAATCCATATGAACTTAAGGTGGCTAAAATTAGTAGAAATTAATATAAATTTCTGGAAAAATTCGGTGTTTTCCAGGTCATCTTTTTGCAGGGAATTTTTGAGGCCATAAACAGTGTTTTTGGCTACTCAAAAACAACGAGAAAAAAATGTACATAGGTACACTATGTATATACAACTCAAATGAAATATCTAAGAGATAAATTTATAATGGTGTAAACCATTCATCAAACATATCTTTTAGGAGGAAGCTACAGGCCAAACAACGAGGGGTAAAGTTTAATACCCAGTTAACTTCCGAGGGACATAAACTCTTGATGAGGTTTGAATTGAGGCACAAGAGAAGTATATCGAAATATATTGATCCACAGAGAACAATCATAGAGTTAAGTTAAAGTTTTGGCCACACAAAAATGTATAGGATCACATAGAAGGTACATGTAGCATTCAGGGCCAAAAATACTAATTGCACTGAAACTTCAGCAGGTTGTATCTAGAAGCCTCGAGCTCAGATGTGGGTGAAAATTGGTTCAAATGTTCAAAGTACGATTACGAAGGAACCCAACTGAGATATTTTCAAATTGCTAATGGAAAATATGCAAATATGCATAGGCATTGCACAGGGTTGAAAGGTGAACAAAATGAGTTTTTGGGTAATAATCAAATGACTATAACTCTCTTCTCAAAACTCAGAATTGAGCAAGAAAGCACTCATTTGAAAGTTATTGGACTGAAGTGTTACCGTAATCATCCATAATGGTGATATGAGCAACATAATTCATAGGAATTAATAAATAAGAATTATGGTAACCATGAAGGGGAAAATTGTGCATATGTTACCGGAATAGTGTATTGTGGTTTTAACTAACAACTATTGTTGTATGATTGTTTTAACTTGAATTTTTATATTATATAATAAATGTGTTGCAAGCATAGATTAAGGTTGATGATAATTTAGAGAAAAAATTATTTAATGAAGTGGTAACTTTTTGTATGAGGAACAAGGCATGGATAGTTCTTCAAAATGTGGAATGATTGATTTAGGAAGCTACCAGCTGAATATGACTATACTCAGTGAGAAATATAGAATAATTTCAATGGAACTATGATTGGAAAAGAATTCTATATGACAATTATGCATATCATATGTGTGTTGATGCCCAAAAGCACAACATGGAATCTCTTCCTGCAAATGTGTTTAAATTCCTTACTACTTATATATATTTACTAATACACTAAATAGGTGGGACCACGTTATGTGAATGATGATGAAAGACACTTTTATTTGATTTACGCTTAGGAATACCTTGTGAAATTGATTCTACAGTTTGGGAATAAACACAGAAATTCGAAACAACTTTCCATGTGAAATGGACTAATGATGGGTGTGTTGGCAATTTAATTTAAAAAAGAAAGGAAAGGGGGAAAATATTTGTTTTAATAAGCATCTTGGTTTATTATTTATACACACATTTTTACTTCTTGTTCAAACCGCAAGAACGAGCCACATATAGTTATGGTGTATCGCACTTATGGTACACTCGTTATTATTATGGACAGTTGATAAGTTTTATAAGATGAAATCCTTCACTAGAAAGGAATGTGGGACATAACATGTTTAGGTGCTAAGTGTTGAATATATGTTAAGATTTATGAGTTTAATTTTATTTTTTGATTGAAATTTTATGTGGAAAACATAGTGGACTATGTGTTGGAAGTATTGGGTGTGCTCATACTTAGCTCTAGTTGATGGAAATTAATGTTATAAATGACGTGGAATTACTGCACATCACTCTAACCCTACCTTGAGGTCGCCACCCTCACTTGGTTCACATTTGTGTTGGTTTCTTGGGATGGCGTTTCCTCTTTCTTTCTCAGCCTTGGGAAGAATAGTGGTGCTTGTTGGTTTTCTGGCATTCTCCTTATAGGTATGTTGGCTCTTACCTGTCCATTCATGAACTATAGCTCCGCTTTGAATAAAATCATGATGCTAGATCTTATATTTTATTACACACTATATTTTCTTTCCGAAGTTTATAATGGGTGTACGTGGGTATCATCGTTGTGAAAATTGCATTTTAATGGAGGTCCCTCCCTATTGGCATTTAAATGTTTCAAGTTGTGAACAATGTTCGAAATTCCTTTATGTTCGAATTGTGTGATTGCATTGCACCCAAAAAAAATATTTTTATGTTGATCTGGTTGTTTGCAAATAGTTATGGAAATTACTTTCAGATTCACTCCTCTCTGGTGATTTAAATTCAAGGGTTTTTCTCAGTGAAACAAAAGAACAGTTGGTTTGTTTTCTTGCATAACTCCATACCCTTTACCCAATCTTTGGAAGACTTGCATCTCCTTCAAATTACCTTTCCACTATTTGTGAATATATGTGAGACATGCGTATTTGCCTTGCAACTACCAGGGGAGTTCTGTGGAAGGTCTGTTGTGGAAATAAATGGTTAAATGGTTTTTACAAACTTGTTATAAATGTCTCACCTTTACATTTTCCCAGACCTCGATTTTTTTATCTGATATATGGAAATCAGTATATTCGAACTCTAGTCTTGATGTATGTTATAGTGTTGACAATGGTAAATATTGGTTGTATGCATTAAGTATTGGCTCATTTTTTATTTATTTATGTAGGTTTGGTTGAATATATCAAATGATCAGTACAAGTTTCACATGGGGTTTTAAACCTAGTCTGTTTATGCAAAAAGTATCAAGGTTGTGATACAAGCGTTGAATAGTGAAAGGTCGATGGCTTTATGTTTTTGTCTCCACCTCACATGTGCACTTGATATAGTTTTGTTTTAATTGCTTCAAGTGTCTCTCTTAAAAGTATGTTATAAAATCTCTGCTAATTGAAAAGGAAATTGTGAACTTTCTTGGCAAATGTTGGTGATGACATTTTTCAATAAATATTATTGCAAATAATAGAACAATAAGCGTGTTTTTCCCTTCCATTATCTCACTTTTCACTCATTATATGACTACCGCCTCCCAAAATACATTTAAACATCCCCTATTCCATTATTATTAATTTCATTTTTTTTTAAAGAAAAGAGAAAACATTAAAAACAAAAGAAAGAGACTAGATGATGACTTGCGTTGGAAGTTTGGATATGGATAGATTTTTTGTTACTTTTTCATTTTCTTGAACAATATTCATTGGTCATTTCCTATCCATGCTATTATTTTATGCTCATTACAAAGACCTCCATATTCCCAATAGCCCTATCACTCCCTGTTCAAATGGTGATTCATTGTTGAGTTTAAAAGTATTGATGGATGGATTGCATGTGCTTATGTTGTGAATGATAGAGCCAACCTTTTGATTCTATTTAGGTAGAGTGTTGATGCATGGATTGTTAAGTGTTTTTCATAACATGTTTGGAAAATTTCTTTAGGATGAGTTTCTTCAGCAGAGGAAGCAATGACATAGGTGTTAATAGAGTTGATAATAGAGGTTCTAATAGAGGAAGAGGAAATAATTGGCAGAAAGGCCATAGAAGGCCATGATTTTCGATACATTTTGACGCTGATCCACAAGAGTTGAATCAACTTTTCCATGATGGTTTTTTTAATCTAGTTGTCTAAGGAATTTTTCAACCTATACCTAAGAGGCCTGCGTACCAACCGCATCATAATGTCTTTGGTATCCATGTCCCCCCTCATGTGTCTATGCAACCAGAAACATCTATCAATGATGGTTCAGAAGAGATTATTCATAAACCTCTAGCTCATCAGCATGGTTGGCCCAATGTGTCTTTTCCATTACCCCCTCCTCCACTGCCAGTAAATCCAAATGCCCAAGATGATCATGTTGTCTTGCTAGTACAGTCCTCCCATGCAGGTAAAAAGATAAAAATAGATGTTCCCAAGCTAGAGATAGATAAAGGAAAAAGAGTGGCCACTCCCTCCAAGTCATCCAAATATTCCTCTAAATATATGTCCTCTCATCTTTGCCTCAAAGATGATTGTTCACACGTCATTAGTGCAGTCCACCCATAAGTTTCCCATAAATTGAAGGCCATTGCATAGGATAAATTATAAATGGGATCTAAAGAGTGCAACCCTGAAAAGAGGCAAAATGCCTCTCATATAAAATATGGTTTTTAATGTTCATTAATGTTATTTTCTATTGAGGACACTCTTTTTATTTTGACAATGTATTGGACAACAAATACATATTTAGGCTGCATTTTGGACAACATGGATATAATGCTATTTTTGGATATAGTCATGTTCTATTTTGACAATATTAAAATATTCGATCATTAATATGAAGATAGGGGTTACAAGGAGGATGTTTGAAGAAAATTTTTGGGGTGTTATACTTCATGTTTTGATGATTATTAAAGAAATTGAAAATGGGAGTCACAAGGAGTCCCACCTATTTAATTATTACTTAATTAGACCCTTACCTATATATATTGTTATTTATTTGTCTCAACTAATTAGTTAATCTATTAATCTTAACAAAAGAAAGGTAGTTGAACTACCATAACTTATTGAGAAAAGATAAAAGATCAATCAAATGAAGAGACAAGGGGAAGTGATAATAGAGGAGAACTTCTACTATAAGGTTTTCTCTATACCTTCTCTATACTTTCATTTTTAACTCAATCTGAGTTTATTAGAAGGGTTAACCATATTTATGACAACAACGTCTTATTGAAGGAAACATGATTTAAAGATGAATCATATATTTAAGTAGTTTGTCTTTAAAGGTGTATGATTTATCTTTGCCAGTCTGTGTGTTATTGTATGTTTATGAATTAAATTTCATGACCGATAAAGAGTATTTTGTAGAGTCAGGTGACAAAATTTTGTGGCAAGATGATCCAGATCTTTAGCTTCGATTTTCTTTTATTGTCAGTTTCTTTTTGTATGGTTCCCATCATAGGATTCTAAATATGACTTTGGTCCCTACCCTCATAGAGGTTTGTAAAGATAATTTATCTTGGTATCTCAGAATGAAATCAATATAAAAATCAGATTTCTCATTTCAGTCTCACATATGTATTTTGATGATTTGATTCATATTTTTCTTTTATCTCCATGTACATACTCATGTAATTTGTTTTTAGTTCTTTTTTTTCACAGTTACATATAATATATAAAAAAACATCCTTGGTCCCTCGTACTTAATACCTTCGGATTAAGTGATTTTTTATTTTATTTTAAGGATATAAACCTTGGGTAACATTCCCAACTATCTTTCCTTAGCCCAACAAGATCTAAAAGTTCTTGAGTAAGGTTCCTCATACCTTTTCCTCAACATTTATTTGGTGACCATATTGGGGAGATCTTCCATATCTCTCTGGTTGATTGTATCACAAGTGTATTATATTTTTTTATTTTATTGAATTAATCTTTGACTGATTTTTCCTTGACGGAACCTGTTACGAGACAAACCAATATTGGAAATAGTCTTGATGACCAAACCGACATCGCATTAACTTTATTCAACACTATTTTAGAAACTTCTAGTACTCGTGTTGAACTTGAACACTCTTGGGAAGTAACTGAAAGGGAAATAAATATTTGTCAATGTTGGGAAGCTGGACAAAGGCATCCCAGAAATCAACAATAACCTCCCTTTTCCTACTTCTTTGGTATTTCTTTTCATTTCCTCTAATCCTCTCATCTCTTGAAGGAGAAGAGGTTTGTCCCCTAAAGCTACCCCTATTTTTGAAATAGGAAGGAAAAAAATTGTCTTATCAACACAAGAAACTTCTCTTAGGAAAACTTTATCTAATTCTTCCAGTTCATATTTATCACCCATACCTATCACTTTCAACATGACATATGAGGGTGGTGGCATAGTGGCACATGAGGTGCCTCCTCCTCGCAACCTTCTTCTTCATCAATAATTGGTAGTATCTACAATCATCAAATCCATATTCAATCCACTACCAATCCTACTAAAGTCATAAATAAATATGGAATTTTCCAATTTGAGGAAGATGATACAACCACCCCATCTCACATATATTCTCCCTTGAATCTTGCACCATCCACTAACCCATTACCCAAATCCAATGACCATTTTCCTAGGTTTTCGAGAAATGGCACTGTTACTACAAATGAACACCTAGTAGCATTTTCTAATGCTTGTCATAACATAAGGGCTAACGATAACAACACTTGCATGCATTTATTTGTCAAATGTCTCGAAGGGAAAGATGAAAAATATTATTTTGATTTCCCTCCCAAAATCCTTTCCACTTTGGAAGAATTGGTTTATTGGTTCAAGTCCACTTATGGACAACCCAAGAGTTGAGCTGAGCAGTTAAGGGAATACAATAATATTTCCTATAATGATGGTGAGACAATTAAATATTTTAACCTTCACTTCAACCAATTATATAATCAAATCCCTTAACTAATCCATCCTCAAAATTAGGCTGCTTTCATGCATTATTATAATGCATTACCTTATCCTTATCATCATAGAATTGAAGAGAAGGCTATTGAAAATCTTGTTTCCACTCTTCAGAATTGTCTAGAATATGAAGAGAAACTCAAAATAATGGGTCCCCCTAAAGGAGACTTGGTCAAGCAAACAAATATGTCTTCCCTCATACAACTTGTGCAAGATATGAATGATAGGATGATAGCCTGAGATAGAAAAGGAAATTGCTATTCCTCTTCCCTAGGATCTTGTTCTTCTTCCTTAGCGCCTTTTAGGAATACTAATGAAAAAACATTTCAGACAAAGGATATAATGCCTCATAGTTGGTGTAACTTCTGCCAAGAAAATCATGAGGAGAATACTTGCGAAGTTAAGAGAAATGTTAGGGATGAGATATTTGGAAAAATTCCTAATACCAGGATCATTGTTTTAGATTGGGTTGAACTAGAATATTTTATGGTAATTAAGAGAAGGAATAAATCTTACACTGCCAAGGGAAAATACGACTTTCCCCACACTTCATCCACCCCAAGCTCATCTTCTCAAAGTGCTGATATAAAAGTTATCAAAATTTCGGATAATCAAGGAGTGTCTTCTCCTCTCCCCTCTTCTAAGTATAATATCCTTAATCAATTGAATAATATCAAAGATGATGCTACTCTTTTGGACATGGTTGTCATCCCAGAACAACAAAAGATTCTTAAAAACTTTATGGAAGGTAAGATTTCTACCATAGACAATCTATTTGAAGAATGAAATGAAGAATACTGAACTGTAAATAAGATAGGTGTAAATGATTTTAGGAACCCTGTAAAAAATCCCCATTTCTATATCTCTGTAAAAATCATGCATAAAATAGCTCATTTTTTCCTAATTGATGGTGGGTCTGGTCCAAGTGTAATGTATAAAATTATCATGGAAGAGCTTGGCTTGTCTTTCACTAATGAAAATTCTATAATCATGCTCTCTTATAATAGTTTGCAACAATCAACTATAGGTGAAATCAAGGATGTAACGCTAGTTTTATGTGCACATCCTGAGATAAGAACAACCCTCAACATACAAGTAATTGATATGCCAATGAGTAACTATTCAATAATTTCAGGAATATATTGGCAAGCCTTCACTCATGGATACCTTTCACTTGATGGAACACATTTTTTCTTCCCTTGGAATGGAAAGAACATTATAGTCCTTATGGAAGGAATAATTTCATTGTATATAGAGAGCATGAGCATTCCCCAAACAAATTGTTATCACTGAAATATCGTCCGCAAAATTGCACACAAATGGTTAAGGAAACACAACAATGAAAACAACAATTAGTCCACCTTCAACACTGAAATGCATTCAAAAGGAAAAAAACTATACAATTGGGTAAAAAATTGACATGCGAAAATTCACCAAAGGAAGCGCGTGTTGGCATGTTTTACAGGAAGTGCATGATTTTCATTGATGGAAAAAACAATAGTGAACCAAACCTCGAGAGCACAAAATATGAGAAAGTTTATAAGAGATAGAAATCCATAAGTTGAGATAAGGTCCAAGAAACGGATTCGCAGGAAGAGCAAAGGTCGAGACTCGTGAAAACTTAGAAAACCTTCTAAGTCGGAGAGATCAAAAGATAAGGAGGAAGAGGGATAGTGGCCATTGGATCAATGATTAATGGAAGTACAAGATAAGAAAGGGATGAGATCTGAGAGCTCGATCACCCGAATTTTATTCAGCCGTCATATCAAAATAAATGGAAGGATAGGATAATAAAAGATGGAGAGCCGTTGGATTTAATCCAAGGCAAAGTTGCATCATAGATAGATCGAGTCATTGATATAATATATTGATCAATGAACAACATTCGTTTCGGGTCTAAGTATGTGAGGAAGTTACACTTCGAAGAAATCACTTCAAGAGTTTCAGTTTGAGATTTGAAATCCCTGAAGCCCGGAGAGCCGGAGAGACGAAGTAAATATTGATCATCCAATCATCCAAATTAGATCTCAACCTTTAGTTCATCCAGTGTAAATCACAAGTGTTGGATCATCCTAAGTGGATCTGGGCCATTTGATCCAGAGAGTTAGTTTGAGAACTGAAATACCCGAAGCCTAGAGAGCTGGAGAGATGAAATAAATTGTCAACCATCGGATCATCTGAAGAGGATCGCAGTTGCCAGATCATGTGAAGAATATCTCAAGAATCATATCATCCAAAGTGAATCTAGTCTGTCTGATCTAGAGCATCAGTTTGAGATTTGAAATCCCCGATGACAGGAGAGTCGAAGATCCGAAATAAATCCTCGACCATCGGATCATCCGAAGTGAATTTTAGTCGTCAAATCATTCTAAAGTGGAAGGATAGGATAATTTATAAGAAGGGTGCACTAATATCAACATCCAATAATCAGATTCTCAGATCTACGGTCGATGGGGCATATCAGAACCCCCTGACCTTTTTACCTTTAACCGTGGGAGGGGGGGTCTGAGTTGGTGGTATTTTCCATGTGGGACCCTCATACGTGTCACCTTCCTATTAAATTAGATCCCCCTCTCTCATTACAACTTACCACCTAACCACCCCTCCAGGTAAACCACCAAAACACTCATACTTACCACATCCGCGCTCTGACATCACACTCCACTACCTGCTACACGTCACACTACACTATCGTGCTCTACCTCCACACTCCACTACACTGCCTACACATATCACTCATGTTAGCAGACCACCTTAGTAAGGAAAAGTGGCAGACCACGTCATCAAGGACACGAGTCGTCCGATCTGAAAGATCACTATGGGTGTATTCTCAATTTTTGATCATAAGTACAATGGAAGGATAGAGTAAGTTTGAAAAGTTGAAATCTCGAAGTTCCGAAGGGAAAATTTCTGATAGCCATCCATCTGAATGTTTGATTAAGTCCTAGATGTTTGATTGAATAATGAAAGGATGATTGTAAGGATCAAATCTGACCATTTATTTGTTTCCATGAAATAAACCATCCAATATGATTCGTCCATTTAGGAGCACCATCAAGATCATGAGATCGACGATCCTATCGAATTGTGAGGATTGAAGGTGCATGGAATTTAAAAAGTTGAAGATGATCCATAATTGAAACCACAGTTTTGGAGAAAGGACACATGGAGGCTCATAGTGATTTGTGGGGCAAAAAGAGGTTTTCCCTGAAACAACTGTTCATCGCGCCCATAATCACATGGTCACATGATAGCATCTCCCATGGTCACATCAACTAAATATAGGGGAAGGAGCTAACACTTCCATGCTCCAACTCAGAGTATAATCCAATGGTGCTGATCAAACTAAATCTGATCGAAGGGTTTCTTTTTCATCTCTTGATTTCTTGATCAGTTATGATTTAGTTACACTAACTGAATCATTGTTCCTAAGTGGTTGAATTATTACTTTGGGGCATTGGAATCATGGCTCTCGAGCGTTATGAGATTCCTGACATTGAGCGTTGGATATGCAATTTTTAATGGATGATGAGAGCATGAATAAAAGAAAGATGTCGCGATAGAGGAAGGTTGTTGTTTATTGGTAAAACAATTTGAATTGTATGTAATCAAGTAGAGAGCATGAACATAGTGTGAAATATGCAGAGATGATAAACACAAGCTGGACATAGCATAAATGGTGAAAACAATAGACTGTATAAGAAACTAAGAGAATGAGAAGAAAAGAGGAAGAGCAGATGGAAAGAAACAACAAGTGGAGTTGAGCATGTACAGACAGAACCAGACCAGAATTGTAGAACAAAGAAGAACTAGTAAACATTGAAATGTTTGTATAGTTGTAAAGTATTATTCAAGCAAAGTTTTAGAAAATAGGGTGGTAGGGTGGTGCTAGGGATGGATGTTGTCCTCAGATTTTCAAGTGGTTTCTTGAACACAGGGAGTTTTAGCTTCCATTTGTTTGCAGCTAGAAAAACTAGGATGGTAGGGTGGTGCAAGGGAGAACCATTGTTCTCTGTTATACAGGTTGGTGCCTCTGTGATTGGAAGTTGGTGCTTCCATGTAGTTCGTGTTGGAACACTCAGGGAGTTAGTGCTTCCTTCTAGTGGGTGCTAGAGAAACTAGAGAGTTGGTTCTCTTAGCAATTTGCAGCTTGCTAAAGAAGAGTTTGTAGCCACATTTTGAGTTGGTTCTCAAAGAAAGATGATGTACAGAACTTAAAAGACTGCCTATCATTCCAAGAAGAAGATTTTTTCTCCCTTTATGGGTTTCCTCATGAATATTTGTCTTTGTGTATATCATGTGCATGATTGATGTTTATTATTTATGTTGTTCATGACTTGCGTAATCTTGATGATCACTCGAAGAAGGTTAATAACATTTTAATAGGCATAATATTGTTTAAGCTCAGTAACAAGTGATTCACCCCCCCCTCAATTGTCTTATTATTTCCAACAATTGGTATTAGAGTGGGTTCCTTTTATTTAGAGGTATATCAATAATATTAAACATGACAAGTCATGAAGAAACTTCAACCAACAAGCCCCCCATGTTCAATGGAACAAACTTTGCCTTCTAGAAAGTTAGGATGAGAACCTACATAATGGATTTAGGTGTAGATGTCTAGGATGTGGTAGAGAATGGTTATGTAAAGCCATTTGTACTAGCTAATAAGGATGACAAGCTATAATTCAGCTTCAACGCTAAGGCTATGAATGCTATTCTGAGTGGGCTTGCAGAAGCATAATTTGTAAAAGTTATGGACATAGAATCTGCCAAAGAAATGTGGGACAAACTCATTAGCAATTATGAAGGTAATGAGAAGGAGGATTCCAAGCTTCAAACCTCAAGATTATAGTTTGAAAAACTAAAAATGACTGAGGATGAAACAATTAACATTTTTTGCTTAAGAGTTGAGGAGCTTCTGAATGCCACGAAGGGTCTTGGTGAGAATATTGAAGACATATTTTTAGTTCAAAATATTTTAAGATCTCTACCAAATAGATTTAATCCAAAAGTTTATGTAATAGAAGAACTGAATGATCTTAAAAAATTGTCTATTGATCAACTTCTAGGAACTCTAACTGCTTATGAAATGAGGAATAGTAAGGATAAACCCACCTCTAGAGAAGCATCATTTAAAGCATATAAGAATGAGGATTCTAAGCCTGATGAAATTGAAGCAAAGTTTGTGAGAAGACTAAATAAAGGATCATGCAAGTACCAAGGAAAGTTGCCCTTAAAATGTTTTAACTATGGAAAGATAGGTCACTTTGCATCTAAGTGTCCACACAAGAACAAGGGCCAGAACTCTTAAGGTGAAGAGAAGTACAAATCCAAAATATTTGGTAAAAAGAAAAGTTTATGTGTAAACAATGACGACTCTTTAGGAGACACAGATAGTGATTCTTCTTGTGAAGATAAGGTTAATGAATTTATGCTTATGGCCAAAGAGGATTATGATAATAAAATCATAGTAAGTGATGTTAATGATGAAGAAGCTATGGTTGAATTGGAAGGATAATTGATCAGTGCCCTAGAATAAATTGCTAGACTTAGATTTAAGAAGAAAACACAAAAACAATTGTTGATATTGTTCGAGAAAGAAAGTAAAAATCCTGATGAAGAGTTTTCCTTGCTAAAAGTGGAATTAGAAGAGGAAAAGAAAATAGAGGACATTCTGAAACAACGATTATCAGAGAAGAAGGCAAGATGTGAAGCCTTGGAAAAGGAGGTAGTAAAAACCAAGAAATAGATGGCGAAGTTTAAAGCATTATATCTCCAAAATATTCCAAGCATTAAATCCTTAGCAGAACTGTATGACATTCTAAGAAAACAAAGATCTCCTTTGTTGAAGACTACTTTAGGCTACGTAAGTGGTTCAAGAAGCAAACAACCAGAAAGAAAAGAGCCAGTAAAGATGATCAAGTTCCAAGTCAGTAGAAAATTAGACCATGTGAGTACTCCGCCACAAAAAAATAATAAAGACATGATGATCCCTGGTAAAAAACAAAGATATCAAAATATGGAGCAACAAATTCCAAGAAGAAGTCCATCCTTCAGGTACCAAAATTTCTTCCATGGTTATTGTTTTTACTGCTCTAATTTTGGTCATAAGATTGCAAATTGTCAAATTAAGTTTAGACACATGCAACTAAGGATATCAAGATATAAGCAATCTTTGAAACATAGAACTAAATAGTCAGTGAGTAGGCAAAGTTGCACCAATCACTTTGACGTATTGAAAAATGAGCTCGAATTCTATAACTTTCATAACTTCAACCACAAAGTTGCAAACTTCCATCTAAAGAATTACAAAGAATATCCAAGGATAAAACCCTTATCCAAAAATGCCAACACATGGAAAAAGAAAGACAGTGAGAAATGTGATCTATCACTTTCAGCTCAAAAACAAAAGAACCCCTGGTATATACACAATGGATGTTCCAAGCACATGATTGGAGACAAAGATAATTTTATGTCTATCAGTAAAAGGAAAACAGGAAATGTGACCTTTTTAAATGATGAACTAGGTAAAATCAAGGGTAAAGGGATGGTGAGTTAGAGTAATGGCAAAAGAAAAGCACATGATGTTCTGCTTGTAGATGGGCTAAAACATAATTTGCTCAGTGTAAGTCAAATGTGTGATAGAGGATGTGAAGTGGTGTTTACTTCCAAAGATTGTAAGATAAAGTTTGTAAACTCAGGACAAGTGGTGGCTAAAGGCATAAGGGCATAAAACAATTTCTATGTTTTGAAAGAAGAAAAAGAATAATGTCACTTAAGCAAGTATGATGAAAGTTGGTTATGGCATAGGAGACTTGGACACCTAAATTTGGATCATCTAGTCAAACTTAGAAACAGTGGGGCGGTAAAAGATCTTCCAAATATATCAAAGCCATATGATTTTGTATGTAAACCTTGCCAAAAAGGAAAGCTTACCCAGACATAGTTTAAATCTAGTAACTTTACATCAACAAAGAAACCGCTTTAGTTAGTACATATGGATTTATGTGAACCATCAAGGAAGGAAGTAATAGGAAAAGAAAATTACTTCATGTTGATTATTGATGATTATTCTAGACTTACATGGGTTTCCTTTCTGAAAGAAATATATGAAGCATTTGAAAAATTCAAAGTGTTTAAGGCTCTGAATGAAAATCAAACAGGAAAAAGACTGAAGGAAGTAAGGTCTGATAGAGGAGGAGAGTTTAGTTCAAGAGACTTCAAAGAGTTTTGTTATAAACATGGGATCAAAAGAGAGTATACTATCCTAGGGACTCCAAAACAAAATGGAGTAGTTGAGAGGCAGAATAGATCAGTTCAGTAGATGGCAAGATCACTGATGAATGAAAGGAATATTCCTTAGACATATTGGGTAGAATCAATTCATACAACAATACATATTCTGAACAAAGCTCATCTTAGGCTACAAAGTGACAAAACTCCTTATGAACTATGGTTTGGAAGACTTTCTTCAATCAAGCATTTTAACGTTTTTGGGAGTAAGTGTTATATCAAGAATAATGATGAAAATCTTGCCAAATATGATGAAAGGGATGATGAAGGTATCTTGTTAGTGTATGCTACAAACAATAGAGGATACATATGCTATAATATGAGGTTGAATAAATTGGTTGATTGCATTGACATAAAAGTTGATGAAGAGATCTTGGTACGAGATGTAAGAAGTGTTGAATCAACAACAAAGGATATAGTTGAAGTTGAATATGAACAGGTCCAAGAATCATAAAAAGAAGACTCTAATTCAGATGAAGATGAAAATACTCAGGCATACTCAAATCAACAGAGAACATCAAATTCTTTCTCCAGAATTACTCAAAAGAATCATTCTACAAGTCATATAATTGGTGAGAAAGACAAAGGTTTACAAACCAGGAGAAGGATAATCAAAGACACCAATCAATCACATATAGCCTTCATATCCATGGTGGAACCCAAGAACTTTAATGAAGCCAGTGAAGATGTAAATTGATTAAAATCAATGAATGAGGAACTTGATTAGATTGAGAAGAACAATACTTGGGAGCTTGTTCCTAGACCTACAGATAAGAATGTAATTGGCTCCAAATGG
The DNA here is from genome assembly GCA_000966675.3 of Picea glauca. Taxonomy (NCBI): domain Eukaryota; kingdom Viridiplantae; phylum Streptophyta; class Pinopsida; order Pinales; family Pinaceae; genus Picea; species Picea glauca. Next base: position 1,332,299 of record JZKD02S1642911.1, read on the forward strand.
ATGTTTAAGAATAAAATGAATGAACAAGGAAAACATTTTAGGAATAAGGCCATATTGGTCTATAAGGGCTATCCACAAGTTGAAGGACAAGATTTTGATGAAAACTTTGCACCAGTGGCAAGATTGGAATCCATCGGAATGTTTCTTGCCTATGAATTCCATAAGAAATTTAAAGTATATCAGATGGATGTCAAGTCATCTTTTCTTAATGTAGACCTAGAAGAAGATGTATACATGGAGCAACCTGAAGGATTTTCACTGATAGGTAATCCTGACTATGTCTGTAAGTTGAAAAAGGCATTATATGGACTAAAACAGGAACCACGATCCTGGTATTATAGACTAGACAAATTTTTACAGGACAAAGGGTTCAAGAAAGGTTCTGTTGACAATAATCTATACATTAAGTATGAAGGTGATGATTTATTAGTTGTTTTGGTTTATGTAGATGACACTATTTTTGGATGCACTAATGAACCTTTAGTTCAAAGGTTTGCTAATTCAATGTAGACTGAGTTTTAGATGTCCATGATAGGAGAACTGTCATATTTTCTTGGTTTACGAATCAATCAGAGTTCTACAGGGATATTTATCTCTCAAGAAAAGTATTTGAAAGAGATGTTAAAGAGGTTTCAGATGGAATATTCTACACCTGTGGGAACACATATGGTGGTTGGTTGCAAGCTCAATAAATATGATATTTCACCTAATGTTGATCAAAGAACATATCGAACAATGATAGACAATATTCGATACATCACAACATCACGTCCTGATATAATGCAAGTAGTTGGAATGGTAGGTCATTATCAATCTTCTCCTAAACAAAGTCATTTAGCAGCTATCAAAAGGATATTCAAATGTTTGAAGCGTACAATGACTTATGGTCTCTGGTATCCTAGAAATCAGAATTTTCAGTTAACTGCATATTTAGATGTTGATTGGGAAAACTGTTTGGATGAGAGAAAAAGAACCAATGGAGGTGCATTCTTCTTAGGTGATTTGTTAGTAGCATGGCTTAGTAAGAAGAAGGGATCTATTTCATTATCAAATATAGAGGTAGAGTACATTTCTACTGCTACTTGATGCACTCATATCTTATGTATGATACAAACTCTTGCAGATGTGAAGGTAACTTATACTGATCCCATTCCACTTCACTGTGATAACCCTAGTGCCATTAGTGTCTCGAAGAATCTTGTTCTCCATTCAAAGACTAAGAATATACCAATAAAGTATCATTTTCTCAAAGGGAAGGATACAAACAAAGTTGTTCAGTTGAGTTACATTCCAACCACAAAACAAATTGCAAACATCTTTACTAAAGCCCTAGCCAAGACACCATTTGAATATCTTCGTCAGAAGCTAGGTGTCATCCCTTCTCTCACCTAAGAGATTCCATCCTGTCAGGGGGAGTATGTGTTGGTTGAATATTTGATACCTCCAAAAGGTACTGCAATATCTCAGGGTGAGCATGTTTTCTTTGACATTGATGTCAAGGGGGGAGAAAAGGTGTGGTATGGATGCTACAGTTGGAGGTCTAAGAATAACAGTGCAGCCTTTCAGGGTTTCCATCAATGCCAAAGGGGGACATTGTTGGCATGTTTTATAGGAAGCGTGTTCTTGTCATTGATGGAAAGAACAATAATGAACCAAACCTCAAGAGCACAAAATAAGAGAAATCTCAAAACAGATAGTGGTATAAAAGTGTAGACGAGGTCCAAGAAATAGACTCGCAGGAGGAGGAAAGGTCGAGACCTATGAACACTTAGAAAAACTTTTAAGTTGGAGAGATCAGAAGCTCAGGATGAAGAGTAATAGTGGTTGTTGGATCATCGATCTAGAGGACCAACAACCATCAGATTGAATTAATGAAAGGACATGATAATCAAGGGATGAGATGTGAGATCTCGATCACCGGAATTTTTGTCAGCCGTCAGATTGAAATAAATGGAAGGATAGGATAAGAAAATATGGAGATCCGTTGGATTTAATCCAAGGCAAAGCTGCATCACAGATAGATCGATCCATTGATATAATATATTGATCAACGAACAACATTCGTTTTGGGTCTAAATATGTGAGGAGGTTACACTCCGGAGAAATCACTTTGAGAGTTTCAATTTGAGATTTGAAATCCATGAAGCCCAGAGAGTTGGAGAGACGAATTAAATATCGATCGTCCGATAATCCAAATTAGATATCAGTCATTAGATCATCCGGTGTAAATCTAAAGCATCGGATCATTTAAAGTGGATCTGGGTCATTTGATCTAGAGCATCAGTTTGAGAACTGAAATACCTGAAGCTCGCAGAGTCGGAGAGCCGAAATAAATTGTCGAATTTTGGATCATTTGAAGAAGATTGCAGTCGTCATATCGTTCAAAGAATATATGAAGCATTAGATCATCCAAAGTGAATCTAGGTTGTCTGATCCAGAGAGTCAGTCTGAGATTTGAAATCCCCGAAGATCAGAGAGTTGGAGAGCTGAAATAAATCCTCGACCATTGGATCACCCGAAGTAAATTTTAGCTGTCAGATCATTCTAAAGTGGAAGGACATGATAAGTTATAAGAAGGGCGTGCTAATATCAACATTCAATAATTGGGCACTCAAATTTATGGTCGATAGGGAATATCTGACACCCCCGACATTTGTGACTTTAACCATTGGGGGGGGGGGGCTCGAGTTGGTGGTATTTTCCACGTAGGACCCTCATACATGTCGCTTTCCTATTAACTCAGATCCCCCTCGCTCATTACCACTTACCTCCTAACCCCCCTTCTGAGTAAACCACCAAACCACTCATACATAACACCTCTATGCTCCAACGTCACACTAACCTACCCACTACACATCACACTCCACTACCGTGCTCTGCCTCCACATTCCACTACACTTCCTACACATCTCACCCACGTCAGTAGACCATGTCAATAAGGAAATTTTGCAAACCACGTTAGAAAGGCCACGAGTCATCCGATATGAAAGATCACTATGGGTGTATTCTCAACCATTGATTATAAGTACAATGGAAGGATAGTGTAAGTTTGAAAAGTTGATATCCCGAAGTTTCGAAGGGAAAAGTTATGAAAACCTTCCATCTCAATGTTTTATTAAGTCCTAGCCGTCGGATTGAACAATGAAAGGATGAGTGTAAGCATCAAATCTTACCATTGGTTTGTTTCCATGAAATAAACCTTCCGATCTAATCCCTCCATTTAGGAGCATGGTCAAGAGCATGAGATCGATGGTCCCATTGCATTGTGGGGATTAAAGGTATGTGAACTTTAAAAAGTTGAAGGTGGGCCGCAATCAAAAGAACGGTTTTGGAGAAAGAATGCATGGAGGATCATAGTGAATTGTGGGGAAAAAAGAGGGTTTCCCTGAAACCACCTTTGGCCATGCCCGCAATCACATGGTCACATGATAACATCACCCATGGTCACATCAGCGGAAGATAGGCAAGGGAACTAATGCTACCAACCTCCACCTTAGAGGATAATCCAATGATGTTGATCAAACCGAATCCGATCAAAGGGTTGTTGTTTCATATCATGATTTCTTGATCATTTACGATTCAGTTACACTAACTGAATCATTGTTCCTAAGTGGTTGAATTATTGTTCCGTGGAAATGGAATCATGGCTCTCGAGCATTCTAAGATTCCCGAAATTGAGCATTGGATATGTAGAGTGTAACGGACGATGAGAGCATGAATAAAATAAATATACTAAGACAGAGGAAGGTTGTTGTTTCACGGTAAAACAATTAGAACTGTATGTAATCAAGTAGAGAGCATGAAAAAAGTGTGAAATATGAAGAGATGAAGAACAGAAGATGGACATAGCAGAAATGGTGAAAATATCATACTATATGAGAACATAAGAGCATGATAAGAACAAAGGAAGAGAAGATGGAAAGAAACAACAAGTGGAGCTGAGCATGAATAAAGAGAACCAGACTAGAATTGCAGAACAGAGAAGAACTGGTAAATGTTGAAATGTATGTATTGTTGTAAAGTATTATTCAAGAAATGTTTTAGAAAAAATGGTGGTGGGGTGGTGGTAGGGTGGTTCTAGGGAGAACTGTTGTCCTCAGAGTTTTTTTGATAGGCATTAGATCCCTTAACTCAACAGTAGGAACCAAACCTGCCACCGAGGCCCAATTAGACTCTGTAGCATTTGTGATTGGAATGGTTCTCCAGATCTCGTGATCTGACCAATTTAATCGATGGGCTTTGTGTTTTCTTGTGGAGGCATCTCCATCAATCGGGATTTTATCTTTTGGTATTTTATCTTTAGTTAGGATAAATGTGAGAAAAATCCTGTATAAACCAACTTGACCACACAATGATAAGGAATTCTAAATACTAGGAAAGGTCGGGCTCGGGATAACCCTCACTCCAACATACATACAATGATCTCTTACCATAGGCCTAGTAATAATACTTTAACTATGGGAGCACTCGATCACTAGCTGAGATTTTAACCTAAACTATCCATGAAAACAAGATGAGAGAAAATTTAACTACCGCAGAAGAGGCTGAGATTGGGATAACCCACTGCTCAAACATGCAAACGATAATCCTATACCATAGGCCTAGTAATAATATGTTAACCATGTGAGCATCCAATTACTGTTTGAGAATCGTAATTATTAGAAGAAAATAGTTATATGATAAGATCAATAGCAAGCAAAATAATTCATCTACCACAATCCTTCATCATATATCCACACAATGATTCATCATTTCCATCATTAGAGAAGAGAACAACAAAAACATTGCACCAGATAACTTGACAATATATTCGATAGCTCTTACTTGTTACATATTCTCATGAACTGAATAGGAAATAGTTCTTCTCCAGGATCAATTACACATGCATATGATGAAAACAACTTCATCTCTAGTCCAGAAGGACTTCTTCATTCATAGTAGCTCTAAAATAATTCTTAACAACTAGAAAGAAAAGAGTCCATGCAACAAACCATCTACCCTTAGACCATCGGTTGATGTTCCTATTTGTAATATAAAGTATTAACAGTAATTAACGGTAAAATACAATTTGAGCTAATAAAAAATAACCATGTAGCATCATCATCTGACAGTATTTCAACAGTCCACCCGAGTTGTTTCTTGAAAAGGGTGGATTCTTTAATAATCAGACCATCTGATAAAGAGTTGTTCACAAGTATGGGCCATGGGAATCTGTTTTGTTCCATTGGGGCCTCATATATCCCTCTTATGTCCACTGCATGCCCTCGGTATTTTATCAAGGTGGAATTCAGCTGTTGCAACATGGTTTTAGCTCTGATTGGGTGTTCTGTGAATTGTCACACCTATCACGGCCTCGCATCGACTACCTTCATGCACACTTCGACCCATAGGGAGTCTTGTTCGACATACCTCTTGAGGATGTTTCTTATGTCGATGAACTCACTGGGGTTGTCGAACTCGGGGAGCTTGATATCTTTCATTACTTTATTAATTTTATCCTAGTTCTTGTGACACTTGGCATATTGTTCTTGGATCTCTCATTGTGGATCTCGAGACATCTTAGTCCAGTATTATGCGGATCTCTTTATGCGATCGAGGCTATTTTTTCTTAACAACTAAATGCAATGTTCTTCCTTTTCTCAACCCTGTTGGAGTGCCTCAATGTATTCGAGCCTTTCCACCACTTTTTGCGCTCTTTCATGCCATCGTTCCATCTCCTTGCATGCTACGAGATCCATGAGAGTGTCCTCATGGAATTCAATTATATTTTTAGTTAACATGGTTCTTTCTTTCTTGTACTCGTTGTAAACTCCTAAAAACTCACTCTTCAAATATGTCACAGTCTGTGTGGTGCTTTTATAATACTCAACAATATGGTGCAAGTGTTCCAGTTCCTTCAGAGTGTCCTCTAGTTCTCTTTCATCCCTCCTGGCCCTATCTTGGGAATCATCAGAAAGGGCTCTTCCCATGCCTATTAGTTCATACATGTGAGCATCTATTGTGGTTATCAATCTTTCCTCTATGGTAACCAAAATAGAATGGTCCACAATAGTATTCCTCTTCTTAGCAGTCCTTTGCATGATGGCCTTCCTCTTTTGATCATAGTAGATCACATAGATTTCTGCCACTTCATCTACCGGCTCTCGTATCTGTTGGTCGCCCCATGTGAGCGTGTTTCACAGTCTGCCGATGGTATATATTTGTTCAAGATCAGACTTTTGAACCTCCTTGTTTTTCTCCGAAGGCCTGGCCTCTTCCTGATGTTTATAGGAGACCTGAGTATCAAGTGGAATGGATGTGTCAGGAGCGAGCTCAATACTTTCCTGCATTCTGGCCATGGCATCATGGACATCCTTCTGTAAGGATATTTCTTTTGACACGTCCAATTTTGACTTGTCCTTGGGACTACCTGCTCGGGTCTCCAGTGCATCGGGTGTTTCTGTATCTAAGCCTCTTTCAGCTCCTTTCTTTCCTCATGTGTCCTCTTGACTCTGAACATCACTGTATATATCTATGAACTTAGACAAAGGGTTAGGCGCACTAGTTTTGACCAACACCCAGCCTGAATTTGATTGATTCGTCACACCTACGGGTGAATCGGTTGGTGGTAGTGTGGATTTAGGGTCATCTAACTCGTTGATGTTACCAGGGTCTATGAGCTCGAGGCCGCCTACCCTTGTTGGGCTCTCTTCTGGGTTACTTGTCAGAATGCTTGATAAGAGGGCCAAATCATTCGATGCCAGATCCCTTATTTGTTGAGCATGCTGAAGCAATAGTGTCCCTCTTTCCCTTGCACCTGGAGTTTTGAGAATATTCCATTTCTGTACAAGGGATTCCTGGGGATCTTCCATCATTTTGGTCGATTCAAATGTTACCCTTTCTTCCCTAGTTTTGATAATTTATTCCTCTCTTTGTTCTCTTTCATCCAAGGACGCTGCTTGATCTTCCCAACTCATGGCCTTAAACTTGGTTATTTTGGGGTCGACCATTCTTTCCACTACCTCATCCCAATCTTAAGTGTTTTCAGTGAATATTTCATCCTCAAACCGATCGTGGGCATAAGGCCAATAAGACGATACTTGCGATGCATGTTTCAAGACCAGACCCTTGGGATCATTCTTGTGAAAACATCCTGTATGGAACCAAAATTCCAATTGAATTAATCCCTCTTGCTTGGCCCGTGCAGTGTCTTTAACCTGGTAGAAGATGATATGAAACCCATAGGGTATGAATGCCCTCTTCTTATCCTTCACCAAGGTGGCGTTGTACCCCTGCAAGATAGTTTGGTAACATATTTCCCCTAGTATCAGTCGGTCGGGGACATATATAGGTAGAAAATGTGGTGCTCCTGTGGAACCGAAAACCGTAATGTAGGTTTCGCGCTCATCCAGGTACCAGTGACTGACTTTCGATATAACTTTTTTGGCTACATCAGACAGCCTTGGGCACTCCTTCTTGAATAGTAAGAAATGAATAGGTGTGATAAATTGGTCACAAATGAGAGAGAAGGATATTTTATACTTGTTCTCCCACAAGATGCTAAAATCGAGATGGACCGGGAGCTCAGAAGTGTGCCATCTCAGGTTCATTTCCGCAAAGACATTTCTTGCACAAATGATGTCCATTAGATAAGACGCCATGTAGAAGGTAGGTGTTTCTCCTTCCTTCAACCGGTGAGCCTATAGAATGCAGGTGCTAAGATGTTTGGAGATGATCGTGCCACAGTTTAAGCTTGTTCCAGAGATGGAGACAGTATAAACCAAAGGCATCCATTCCTCTGAAAACCTAGAGAAATATTTTTCTCCATGCAATTGGAAAAGGAGAGCCATTAGATAGATATAAGGTTTCCTGAGGTTGGCCATCACGTACCAGCCGAAGTTTCAGTTGGTGAATTTTTTGTCTTGTCTCCACCAGGACAACATGATTTTGTTGGTGTCATGCTTTTGATAAAACTTCACAACAAAATCCTTGTTCAAATGTTCATCTATCTCCCTGAGCTTGTAATACTTTTAGAATTCTACTGGGAGGAAAATCCCGACGATTTCACCATTATCATCATTAATTACACACTTCTATGCATCGATGTGATCAATGAGCCAATTCAAAAGTTCAATGCAAGGGAATATCAGAGACCTACTCACCACCATGTGTAGGTAAGCCTTGTGGATGTTGACGAAGACCTCATCATCCAGCTTCCTCATGTCAGGATCGCTATGCGGGGCATACTTGGGGAATTCTTCATGCTTTATTTCCTTGAACAGGTCTTCCCATCGGGGGAATATTTTCTTGGCCCCAATGTTTTCCTCTGTGTCCCCAAAGGCCCGGGGCTGAGCAAAGGCTTCTTTGGCGATCATCTTGATGATCGTCGTTGTCTTGGAAGTGAATTCCAATTTTCTTGCAATGGATGGGGAGGAGCCTTCTCCTGCTTCTGATTCTTGCAGCTTTGGGACTCTAGGAGATTTCCTGGTGGTAGGTTTCCTCGGAGGCATCATTCCTATATTATTTCTAAACTTTATTGCTTAATACTCACTATACCTTGGAATCCTTCTCCGGGTCATTCATCTCACTCCTCTGGATGTTTCGGACCTCTTTGCATGCATAATGCTCTAGCTCATAATAATTCACTGTAATATAACAAGAGAGAACTTACCAGTTGCATCAAGCTGTTAATACAAGTAATGGGATGAAATTTATGTTGGCAAATCTTTAAGAGACAATTCATGCTTGTATACTTGTCATTGATGGCAAGTACAACAATGAAGATGGCATGAGTACAAAAAGTATGAAATAGATGGGCATTATGAGAAGATGCTTAAGAGAAGATTCGAATAAGCTCATAATAGATAGTGTAGAGGATTGTTGGTAGACCATCGATAGAAAGATCAGAGTAAATGAAACAAAGTAAGCTTGGGAGGAGAAGTAGCATTTCTGATCATTGGATTCCATTTACAATTCCTGATGACCGTTAGATCAAGTGTTGATCGGGACTGCTCGGGAGGAGAAGCAACATTTCTGATTGTTGGATCCCATTTAAAATTCTCAATGACTGTCATATCAATTGTTGATCAGGATTGTTGATCCGAGACTCTATTTCGGATTTTCGTGACTCGCGACTTGGAGAGGCAATAAATATGACCATTGAAATCACGATATGCAAAATCACGATTTAATCGCAACCGTCTTATCAAGGTGTGATCTGGACTATCGACTCCATTTTGGAGTTTCACGACTCACGACTTGAAGAGTGGATATGCCTCATCTCCAAACTCACGAAATGTGAATTCGCAAAAAGCACTTTATGCATAAGCACATGGTCTCAGCCAGTGGTGACACCATCGAAGAGCTGAAGAGAAAAGTACATGCAGACAAGCTTCTTTTCGGCGTTTCGGGGATCGTGACTTAGAGAGTTGAGATGCCTCATCTCCAGATTCACAAAATGCAAAATAACGAAAGCACTTTATGCATAAGCGGTTGGTCATAGACATGGTCATATAAAGGAAGGAGCTAGCACAGAAAAGCTCCATTTTGGAGTTTCAGAACTCGTGACATGGAGACTCAAGATGTCTTATCACAGAATCTCCAAATTGCGGAGGTGTGAAATGGGTAAATAACACAAGAACCCATTAGAGTTGATCCAACGATGTAGGTGAATCTGAGCATAATCGAAGGGCTACTATTGCACATCACAGTGTAACTACCAGAAACCACTGATGGTTTCTGCCAAAGGACTGGAAGACACTTCGGGATGATTGACAGAGGAGATGAAGAGTCTCTGGGAATCTTCAAGAGGGATGGAGATGCTCATGGAGGTGATTGAAAACTGGATGAGCATTGAAGCTTGTAACTAGAATAGAGAAGGTGAGCTCGACTGTCATAGAGAAGACGAAGAGTCTCAACTACCAGAGAGGCTAAGGAATCTCAGCATAACATATAGTGATGCTGAACGAGTGGGAAAATGGCCAGAGAATATGAAGAGTCATGATGATGATCAGACAGAGGACTCAAGTTGTGGAGGATATCAGTGTGGTGTCAGTATGCAGAGGTATTGCATGCATTACATGCACAAGGTGCACAAAAGCTATAAATACACAGTACAGAGAAGAGATACAGTTGTTGTTGTTGCGGGTATTGCTGTGGATTTTGTTGAAGGTGATTCATGCATGAAGAAGGATCAGAGTGTAGCAGCTGAAAAGAATAGAAGAAGAACTGTGCAGTGAATGGACATGGTGCACAGAGCATAAATGCAGAAGAACAGAATGGGAAGCAGATGCATGCTAGAAGATAGTGAGGAAGTCTGAGTAGAAAAATCTTGCAGAACAATGATGAGATTGGTAAGTTATTATTGAACACTATATCACTGTAATAGGTTTCAATATTTCATATTCAGAAACCATGGAGGTTGGGAGGATCTAGGGAGGAATGGTGTCCTCAGAGGTTCAAGTGGGGGCTTGAACACAGGGAGTTGGTGCTTCCTTCTAGTTGGTGCTAGAGAAACCAGGGAGTTGGTGCTTCCTTCTAGTTGGTGCTAGAGAAACTAGGGAATTGGCGCTTCCTTCTAGTGGGTGATAGAGAAAAGCAGAGAGTTGGCGCTCTCAGTAAGTTGCAGCTTGCAAAACAGAGTTTTTATCCTCACAATGAGTTGGTGCTCAAATGTATGATAATGTAAAGAATGTAAATAATACTTATCATATAAAGAAAAAGAGGTTTTTACCCTGTATGTGTTTTCTTGGGAAATATCTATCTTTGTGTTTCTAATATATGTGATTGATGGTGAATGTGCCATTGTTCATTTCCCTGTATTATTGTTATCATGATTGAGTGCCTTGTAAATATTTTAAAAGAAGCATAATTGTTTAAGCACGATGACAATTGATTCACCCCCCCCCCCTCTCAGTTGTCCAACACTTGGTATCAGAGCTAGCCCCTTTTATCTAAGGGTAGATCCTAGAGCTTAAAAATGTCAAGCCATGAAGGAAATTCAATGAATAAGGCCCCTCTGTTCAATGGAACAAACTTTGCCTTCCTAAAAGTTAGAATGAGAACCTACATAATGTTGTTAGGTGTAGATGTCTGGGATGTGGTAGATATTGGTTATGTAAATCCAGTTGTGCTAGCTAATAAGGATGAAAAACTAGAATTTAGCTTCAATGGTAAGGCTATGAATGCTATCTTGAGTGGGCTTGCTGAATCAGAATTCGTAAAAGTTATGCACCTAGGAACTGCCAAAGAAATGTGGGACAAACTCATTAGCAGCTATGAGGGTAATGAGAAAGTAAAGGATGCAAAGCTTCAAACCTGCAGAATACAGTTTGAACGGCTGAATATGAAGGAAGATGAAACTACTGGAAAATACTTTATAAGAGTAGAAGAAGTGGTAAATGCAATGAAGGCACTTGGTGAAACAATTGATAAACCTTCTTTAGTTCAGAAAATCTTGAGATCTCTCCTAGATAGGTTCAACCCGAAGGTCTCTGCTATAGAAGAACTTAATGATCTAAAAACCTTGGGGTTTGATCAACTGCTAGG
>JZKD02S1642911.1:1351382-1366222 GCA_000966675.3 Picea glauca
CTGACCATTTATTGGGAGGGTGCCAGGTTCTCCCTCAAAGTTTTGCAATCGATAAGTACCTGCCCCTATCTTTTTAGTGACCTGGAAAGGTCCAAGCCATAGTTTCTAAAAATTAGAATGCTTCCCTTTTGGTTCATTCACTCTGTCCCATTTTAGTACCAAGTCTCCCACCTCAAAACTCTTTTCTTTGGCCTTATGCTTATCGAACCATCATTTCACTATCTGTTGGTGAGATAGGAATTTTGACTTAGCATTCTGTCCGTCTTCTTCCAGCATGAGTAGAGTATTGATTCTTCGTTGCATGGCCAATGAGGGTTCCTCGTTCGAATCTTGGGCCAATTGAAGAGATGGAAGATAGAGCCCATTTGGGAGGATGGCTTCTTGCCCGTAGACCAGAAAGTACGGGGAGTTTCCTATGGCTTCTTTGGGTATGACCCTATAAGCCCATAGGGAATTATGAAGTTGATAATGCCAATTTATTTGGTTATCTGCAACTATCTTCTTTAATATCCTTACCAAATTTTTGTTAGTCGATTCTTCCACACCATTTCTCTAAGGGTAATAATTTGCAGAGTACTTGATTATGATTCCTTTGTCCAGAGCAAATTATGTCAATAGTGTAGAGGAGAAGTAAGATGTATTATCAAATACCAGAACATAGGGGAGACCAAACCTTGTGATTGGCTATTTTTCTATGAATTGGATCACTACCTTCTCATTTACATGAGTCAGAGGGATGGCCTCCACCCATTTTGTGAAATAGTTGGTGGCAGTAAGAATGTACTTTTGCAACTTAGAAGAGATGGGCATAATTTTTCCTATGATATCTAACCCCCACCACTCAAAGGGCCTCGAAACAGTCATAGGATGAAGTGTGACTGCTGCCCTGTTCTCCTTTCCAACACTTATTTGACAAGTCTTACAGTTTCTAGCATAAGTATGCACGTCTTTGAACAAGGTGGGCTAGTAATAGACAACCCTCAGAATCTTATGAGCGGTGGTATTTCTAGAAAAATGTCCTTCGACGGGGCCATCATGAAGTTCCTTTAGCACCTTATCGACGTCTTCATGTTTGAGGCACCTCAACAATACCCCGTCATAGTTGATCTAGAAAAGCATAGAATTTATAAGACGATATTGTGCATACTTTAACCTGAGGGATCTTCTCTCTCTTGGGTTGAGGATTTTGGGACAATTTCCATGATGTAATAGGTAAGCCAAGTCCTTGTACCAATAATATCTTCCTGGGGGGATGTATGCTACTTCTCCAAACCATAGAGTTATTTCATTCTCCCATCCAGAGTCTTCATTTACTTGATCCTGGGTTTCCACTGCGAGCTTGCATAGACCTTGTCCTTTTACCAGCTTTGTAGGTTTTATGTCTAGATCAAATTCTTAGACTACTTCCATCCAGTTCCCTCTTCTTTCTCCCATTTCTTGTTGGGTGAACAAAGATCAAACTGCAAGGTGTGGTACAATCACCTTAGTGTGATTCTTGAGGATGTAGGACCTGAAATGCTTTACTGCCTTATAGACTGCGTAGGCCTGCTTATCTATGGAAAGATAGTTGAGCTTAGCTCCTTGAAGGTTAGTGCTCATAAATGATATTGGGGCTTCATTGTTGTCATCATCCTTCTAAGTTAAAACTGCAACCAGCGACTGGTCAGAAGTGAAGGTATATAAATTAAATCCTTTATTGAAGTCGTGACTTCGCAACACTGGAGCCCGGGATATGGTAGATTTGATTTTGTTGAAAGCATTTTTTTGTTCATCATACCACTTAAATTTGACATATTTGCAAATCATATTTTGTAAGGGTTTGATAATTTCGACGAAGTCGAGAGTGAACTTCCTCATGAAATTGATTTTCCCAAAGAAAGACTGCATGGCTTTCTTGTTATGAGGTAACGAAAGTTGTACTATGTCCTTAATCCTTTTGGGGTCTATGTGAATCCCTGCTTGAGATATAATATGACCCAATAGCTTCCTTTCTTCAACCCCAAAGACAATTTTCTTAGGATTTAACGATATACCGTATTTCCTGCATCTTTCAAAAATCTGAGTTAAGTGTTGGATGTGCTCTCTCCCATCCTTTGAATGCACTGTCATGTCATCTAAATATACTACTACACACCTGTTTGTAAATCCTCAGAATGCCACATCCATGGCCCTCTAGAAGGTTTCTCCTGCATTGATTAAGACAAAAGGCATGCATTTATAAGTGAAGGTTCCCCATTTGGTTCGAAAGGTGGTTTTCAATCAGTCTTCCTCTGAAACCAACACTTGATTGTATCCTGAGAAACCATCGAGCAAAGAAAAAATCTCTGAGAATGACACGGTCTACAGGAGTTGTTCCATCGGCGGGACGGGATAATTGTCCTTCTCCAAAGCTTTATTGAGGTTCCAAAAGTCTATGCACAATTGGATTTATCTCGATTTTTTCCTCACTGGAACGAGATTTGCTACCCATACAGAGTGCCTTACCTAGAAATTTATCTTCACATCCAGGAGTTTCCTTAATTCCTGGTACATGAGAGGTTCTAATGAAGGGTGATATTTCCTGAGCTTCTATTGGAAAGGCTTGACTTCAGGTTTCAACGGGATGGTGTGCTAAATAATACGAGTATCATATGTTTTGAACTCCTTATAGGACCATGCGAAAATGTCTTGGTATTGTCTAAACAGCTTGAGGTAGGCCTTTCTTTCTTCCTTGGATATAGTTTTGTCGAGTTTTACATTCCTTGGGTTCTCTGGGGTCCCAAGATTCATATTTTCATGGAGGGGACAAGAGATTCCAATATTTCTACTTTTAGGACCTTTGAATTGTTCCCTTAGATCAAACAGATCTTCTAGATTAGCTACCCCTTTCAGGATCGTATGGGCCTTTGATCTATCTGTATGTCGGTCTTCCATAGGAACCCTTTCCATTGAGTTCTCTTCAAACTCTTCATCATCAATAGAGAGATCTTTGAAATTTTCCTGATTTGTCAAAAAACTTATGATCTATTCATCTCCTTCGAGGACTTTCCAATTAGAAATGTTATTAGGTATCGATGGCTTGTAGAGCAGTTCTATAGTGAATCGGGAGGCTTCATAATCTTATAAAGGCGATAGCCTAGAAGTGGTTGTGGCTAGGGAATTGGCAAGGGAATTATTTGCCCTAGGGATTGCGATAATGTTGAAAACTCCAAAGCGTTCTATTAACATATGCACCTCCTACTGGTAATTCTTAAGGTGGGTCGAATTGCAATGTATCATGTTTCTTACTTGTCTAATTATGATTTTTGAGTCTTTAAAAACATTTAATTCTTTGAAATTAAGATCTATGGCTTTCTTTAACCCTTGCACCAGGTCTTGATACTCGGCAATGTTATTGGTGCACTCGAATTATAGCCTACAAGACAAGAAATGATGCCAACCCCTTAGGTCGATTATAATGCACCCCGCTCCTGATCCTTCTTGTGACTTGGAGCCATAAAAATAGAGGGTCCAAATACATGAATGAAAATCATTCCTTCCTTCACCATTGTTGATGTTATGGTGTCCACCCTCTCCTTCCACCCAACCTAGCATGAGGTTTTGACAAAAGAGAGAATCTTTTGTCGGCATTGGTGATTTCTCCTAGAAAGGAAGCTCAGAGTTTTGGGTAAGTGGAACATTGGATATAAGGGGAGGAAAGTTTCTGAAGTAGGAGTCACAAGAATAATTACCCAATGTGGGAAAATATGTGGAGGCTGGTTCATTAGGGGCTTCTAGATTGGTGATCGTATGCTTCAGATATCTCTCCCTATCAATTCAGATCATGTTCTTGTATCCTTTCAATGGTAGCCAAAGGTGTGCCTGGTCAGTACTAAAGTATCCATTCATCTTTTTGGACCAATATCGACTCAATAATAGCCCATATGCCTCAGGGATATCTACTATAATGATATCAATCACCTGCACAAAACTAGGGTGTGTTGCTATCCTGATCATCACATCTTTGAGTTCCCCCATAACCTTGACCTGGGTCTTGTCTAGTTGTATAATATGCTTATCTCTTTTGAGAGGGAAAGCACCTAGTTTATTACAAATGGCCAAGGGCATGACATTATAAAACACTCCAAAATCTACCAAACAATTGTGAAGATTCCTATTGAAGACTTCAAACATTAAAAGGAAAGGAGGCACGAAAGGTCTCTCCTTACTGCTTTCTGAGCAGGTGTTTATTGTTGGTTTTCTTGCCAAATCTGGAGGGGGTAGATTCTTCTCTCAACCATCGCTGGTGGTCAGGTTTTCTACTGAACTTAGAGCTTGCAAAAGAAGTTCGTTCTGCTGAGGGATTATACATACATCCATAACTAATATATTAGCTTTTAGCTTCTTCAAATATTCGACTACGTTATAATCTAGCTTAGGATATTCCCGCGTATGGATTCTTAGAGGTTGTTTACTAAGAGGGATAGGCATTCTTGGGTGATCGGGAGTTAATTTACTTTGTGGGACATGGGTGACATTAGTATCTTTTGGGTCGAGTTTACCCTTAATACGTGTTTGTACCATCGATATTTCTGTGGGTGGTGCCTGAGGTTTAAACAAATCATCCAAAGACGCGATCACGTCGGGATCCCATATCAACATGGCCGTGTCTTGTGGTGGGTCATCCTCTTCCCGATCAACAATGTTAAAGGCCAAACTGTTCGGTGGTTCGGTCAGAGAGACTTCTCCCATAAAATGATTGGCCATTAAATTCATGGAATTGACCCACTGAAGAAATTCCCTTTCTCAGTGGTTCTCTTGGTGGTAAGTATAGAAAGAATCAGATGTGACATTCCCTAAATCAATGTTTAGGTTGGCTAGGGGAGGGTCAATTGCTTTGAAAGGCTAGTTTATTTTAAAGAAAGGATTATAGGGTCTTTGGACTTGGTTTCCCTCACCCGCATTTCTTTTCATATCTATAATCTCATTTGATAGTTTCTTGACCATGAGTTGTAGGTATTCTATAATCCCATTACCCTTATTGGGAGTTGGTTCAACTGGATTCCCTGGAAATCTAGTCAAGAGGAGTCCTCTCCTGGGAGGGGGCTGGCTTTATTTTATTTCTAGAGATGCCTAGCCTTATTTACACCCTTTCATCTGGAACTCTATCATCTTGGCCTCTTCAAAATTATCCATGAGGGTTTTCTTATCGACTCTTTTAATGAACATGGAAATAGAGGCTGGAAGAGCATTAGCATAGACCTCGATTTGTAACTCTTGAGCCGGTTTTGTCACTGGCTGAAACTTGTTTAAGATAGTCGTGAATCTTTGGTTGAAATATTTGACCCTTTCCTTTGGGGTCATGGTGGCTGCAAATTATTTGGCCATAAGGGCTACTGTGGTAGTTTCTTTGGAAAATTTTTCTAGGAATTCCTTTTGGAACTTAGTCCAGTTGGTTATGGATCCTACTGGCAAGTTAAAATACCAAGTGGAGGCCAAGTTCTCAAATGTGTAGGGGAAAAGTTTGCATACCACGTCTTCATGTTGAATGTTCATAAGCCTGATCGTGAGTATGAACTTCTTGATATGATCTTCAGGCAATCCCGAGGTCTCAGGATCATACTTGGGGAGCAACTTTTCCGGGTGCCTAGGGAGATTGTGTATTCGTCCAAGGATGGCCATAGCTTCCCCGGACAACCAAGGTTGGTCGCCTTGAAGTGGAACTTCTCTCTCCTCCTCATGACCATTATTCTCTTCCATATCTTCAGAGTCAGAGTTAGGCTCTTCCTCCAAAATATCATTAGGTTCAGAGATGTCGCCGACTGGTGTCTCGGGTATGAGGTCAAGAGGTTCTTGGATTTCAGTGATAAAAAAATCTATTAAGTCTTCGACGGAGTGTATGAAAACTTCGTCGAGAGTGATGACCACTGGTCTACCTTGTTGTTTTCTTTGAGGGAGGATGGGGGTGAATGGAAATGCACCGATTTGTCGGGTGTAAGCTTTGGTAATCCTTCTAAACTGATTCACTTCCTCATGAGGGAGGTCATAAGGTATTTCAGGGTGAAGATATCCTTCCTCGGAGTGGGGTGAGTTATCCTCTTCGAGAGTACTTGGTGAAGGTGGGATATTTGTTGGATGACTAGCCATGCATGTGGGCCATTACGAATCTATAGGATGTTCAAAACATCATATAACTTACATATTCAACCATTCATTCTCAGGCCCTCCTTCTAGTGCCAATTCTGTTGATGGGTCTTAGATCCCTTAACTCAACAATAGGAACCAAACCCACCACTGAGGCCCAATTATACTCTGTAGCATTTGTGATTGGAATGGTTCTCCAGATCTCATGATTCGGCGAATTTAATCGATGGGCTTTGTGTTTTCTTATGGAGGCATCTCCTTTAGTAGGGATTTTCTCTTTTGGTATTTTCTTTTTAGTTAGGATAAATTTGAGAAAAATCTAGTATAAACCAACTTGACCACACAACGATAAGGAAGTCTATAGACTGGGAAAGGCCAGGCTCAGGATAACCCTCACTCCAACATACAAACAATGATCTCTTACCACATGCCTAGTAATAATACTTTAACTGTGTGAGCACTCGATCACTAGCTAAGATTTTAACCTAAACTATCCAAGAAAACAAGATGAGAGAAAATTTAGCTACTGCAGAAGAGGCTGAGCTTGGGATAACTTGCTGCTCAAACATGCAAACGATAATCCTATACCACAGGCCTAGTAATAATACATTAACCATGTGAGCATCCAATTACTGTTTGAGAATACTAATTATTAGAAGAAAATAGTTATATGATAAGATCAATAGCAAGCAAAATAATTCATCTACCATAATTATTCATCATATATCCACACAATGATTCATCATTTCCATCATTAGAGAAAAGAACAGCAAAATAGTTGCACCAGATAACTTGACAATATATTCGATAGGTCTTACCTGTTATATCTACTCATGAACTGAATAGGAAATAGTTCTTCTCCAGGCTCAATTACACATGCATATGACGAAAACAACTTCGTCTCTGGTCCATAAGGACTTCTTCATTCATAGCAGCTCCAAAATAATTCTTAACAACTAAAATGAAAAGAGTTCTTGCAACAAACCATCAACCCTTAGACCATAGGTCGATGTTCCCATTTATAATATAAAGTATTAATAGTAATTAACGGTAAAATACAATTTGAGCTAATAAAAAATTGCCACATGGTGTCATCATCTGACAGTATTTCAACAGTCCACCCAAGCTATTTCTTGAAAAGGGTGGATTCTTTCATAATCAGACCATCTGATAAAGAGTTCTTCACAAGTATGGGCCCAAGAGAATATGTGTTGTTCCAATGGGGCTGCATATATCCCTCTGATGTCCGCTGCATGCGCTCTGTATTTTATCAAGGTGGAATTCAGTTGTTGCAACATGGTTTTAGCTTTGATCGGGTGTTCTGTGAATTGTCACACCTGTCCCGAACTCACATCAGCTACCTTCGTGCACTCTTCAGCCCATTGGGAGTCTTGTTCGGAATACATATCGAGAACGTTTCTTATGTCGATGAACTCACTAGGGTTGCCGAACTCAGGGAGCTTGATATCTTTCATTACTTTATTAATTGTATCCTAGTGCTTCTGACACATGGTATATTGTTCTTGTATCTCTCAATGTGGATCCCATGACATCTTATTCTAGTATTCTGTGGATCTCTTTATGCGGTCAAGGCTATTTTTGCTTAACAACCAAATGCAACGTTCTTCCTTTTCTCAACCTTGTTGGACTGCCTCAATGTATTAGAGCCTTTCCACTGCTTGCTATGCTCTTTCATGCCATCGTTCCATCTCCTTTCATGTTGCGAGAGCCATGAGAGTGTCCTCCTAGAATTCAATTATATTTTCAGTTAACAGGGTTCTTTCTTTCTTGTACTTATTGTAAACTCCTGAAAACTCACTCTTCAAATATGCCACAGTCTGTGTGGCGCTTTTATAATACTCAACAATATGGTGCAAGTGTTCCAGTTCCTTCATAGTGTCCGCTAGTTCTCTTTCATCCCTCCTGGCCCTATCCTGGGTAGCATCAGAGAGGGCTCTTCCCACACCTATTAGTTCAGACGTGCGAGCATTTTCTGTGTTGATCAAGCTTTCCTCTATGGTAACCGAAACAAAATGGTCCACATTAATCTTCCTCTTCTTAGCAGTCCTTTACATGATGGCCTTCCTCTTTTGATCATAGGAGATCGCATAGATGTCTTCCACTTCATCTACCGGCTTTGGTATATGTTGGTCGCCCCATGTTTCCCAGAATATCGATGGTATATATTTGTTCAAGATCAAACTCTTGAACCTCCTTGTTTTGCTCCAAAGGCTCGGCCTCTTCCTGATGTTTATCGGGGACCTGAGTATCGAGTGGAATGGATGTGTCGAGAGAGAGCTCAATACTTGCCTACATTCTATCCATGGCATCGTCGACATCCTTCTGCGGGGATATTTCTTTTGACACATCCAATTCCAACTTTTCCTCGGGACTACCTACTCGGGCCTCCATTGCATCGAGCATTTCTGTATCTAAGCCGCTTTTAGCTCCTTTTTCTTCTCGTATGTACACTTGACTCTTAACATCACTATATATATATATACTCGAACAGAGGGTTAGGTGCACTAGTTTCGACCGACACCCAGCCCAACTTTGATTGATTCGTCATGCCTGTCAGTGAATCGACTGGTGGCAGTGTGGATTTAGGGTCATCTGACCCGTTGATGTTACTGTGGTTTGTGATCTTGGGGCCACCTACCCCTCTCGGGCTCTCTTCTTGGTTACTGGTCGGAACGCTTGATAAGAGGGCCAGATCATTCGATGCCAGATCCATTATTTGTTGAGCATGTTGGAGAAATAGTGTCCCTCTTTCCCTTGCACCTAAAGTTCTGAGAAAATTCCAGTTCTGTACAGGCGCTTCTTGGGGAGCTTCCATCGTTTCAGTAGATTCAAATGTTACCCCTTTTTCCCTAGTCCTGAGAATTTCTTCCTCTCTTTGCGCTCTTTCATCCAAGGATGTCGCTTGCTCTTCCCAACTCATGGAATTGAACTTGGTTATTCTAGGGTCAGCCATTCTTTCCACTACCTCATCCCAATCTTGATATTTTTCAGTGAATATTTCATCCTCAAACCGGTCGTGGGCATAAGGCCAACAAGACAATACTTGTGATGCATGTTTTGAGACCAGACCCTTGCTTGGCCTACATAGATGAAAATGTCCTATATGAAACCGAAATTTGAAATGAGTTAATCCCTCTTGCTTGGCCTACATAGTGTCTTTAACATGGTAGAAGCTAATATGAAACCCATAGGGTATGAATGCCCACTTCTTATCCTTCACCAAGGTGGCATTGTACCCTTGGAAGATAGTTTGGTAACATATTTCCCCTAGTATCAGTCGGTCGGGGACATATATAGGCAACAAATGTGGTGATCCTATGGCGCTGAAAACCCTAATGTAGGTTTTGTGCTCGTCCAGGTACTAGTGACCGACGTTCGATATAACTTTTTTGGCCACATTAGATAGGCCTAGGCACTTCTTCTTGAATAGTAAGAAATGAATAGGTGTAATAAATTGGTCGCAAATGAGAGAGTAGGATATTTTATACCTTTTCTACCACAAGATGCTAAAATAGACATGTACTAAGAGCTCGGAAGTGTACCAGCTCAGGTTCATTCCTGCGAAGACATTTCTTGCATAGATGGCATCCAATAGATAAGACGCCATGTAGAAGGCAAGATTTTCTCCTTCCTTCGATTTCTGAGCCTGCAGAATTCAGGTGCTAAGTTGTTTGGATATGATCGTGCCACAGTTGAATCTTGTTTTGGATATGGGGACAGTATAAACCAAAGGAATCCATGCCTTTGAAAACTTGGAGCAATCCTTTTCTCCATGCAACCGACAAAGGAGAGCCATTAGATAGATATAAGGTTGTCTGAGGTTGGCCGTCGGGTACCAGCCGGAGTTTCGGTTGGTGAATTTTTTGCCTTCTCTCCACTAGGACACCATTATTTTGCTGGTGTCATGCTTCTAATAAAACTTCACAAAAAAATCCTTGTTCAGATGTTCATCTGGTTCCCCGAGCTTGTAATTCTTTTGGACTTCTACTGGGAGGAAAACCCCAACGATTTGACCATTATCATCATTAATTACACACTTCTATGCATCAGTGTGATCAATGAGCCATTTCAAAAGTTCAATGCAAGGGAATACCAGAGGCCTACTCACCACCATGTGTAGGTAAGCCTTATGGATGTTAATGAAGACCTCATCATCCAACTTCCTCATGTCAGGATCACTATGTAGGGCATACTCGGGGAATTCTTCATGCTTTATTTCCTTGAACATGTCTTCCCATCGTGGGAATGTTGTCTTGGTCCCAATGTTTGCCTCTGTGTCCCCAAAGTCCTGAGGATGAGTGAAGGATTCTTTGGTGATCGTCTTGATGATCAACACTAGCTTGGAAGTGAATTCTAATTTTCTTTCCAGTTGTTAATAATTCAGGGTAATATAACGAGAGAGAACTTACCAGTCGCATGAAGTTGTTAATGCAAGTAATGGGATGAAATTTAAACTACTTACCTCCAATTCCTTGTAATCAATTTTACATAGGTTGACAATGCGTGCACGGAGGGAGATTCATTGTATCTACAGGTTAACATGGTCATTGGGCTTTGCGCATGAATTAGAGACTAATGTGCTATCTTGGAATTAATCAATCAATTAAATGCATCGTATCTAGCATATCTTAGAGCTAAAACGTCCCATCATGTCATTTTCTGAAAGGGAAAGTCAGGGATCAGTGTAGATCTACGGTATTCTTCGTTGATACTCCTTACAAAATAAAAAACATCGATGTCGATTCCTTTCATCGGAAAGTTCTGATGTGACATGTGGTAGATCAAGACAGGTGACTGGACTCATGAGTGCCAATGGAGGTGGTAACCTTCTTTCAGTTGTGTGCTTCATTTCCCAGCCTAGGAATCACTGATGCCGATTAGATATCAGGTGTTGGTAACCGAGGATGAACTTATCGCATTCTTTCCCTTGGGATAGCTTCTTGGAAATTTACCGATGATGAAATGTTTTTATGGGATCATTCGTCGGCAATTCCTCCATTTCCCCACAAATGAATACTTCCTTTCGCATTCTGTCGATGCTGAATGAAGTCGATCATCGGAAAATTTCTTGTGAAATGATTATCACAAAAGAACAACTCCTCGTTTACTGATGCCGACAAAAACTGGTGATCGATGTCCTTAGTTTTCTGGGACGATTTTCTTTCACCTCTGATTTTTTCGAGTGGAGAAATTTGGACGCGTCAGGTGAAACAACTTAGTGGTTGATTATTTAGTCAAATGTTACTCCCTTTAAGTTGTGATGGTTTCAACATGTTCAGGGAAACTTTTAAAGAATCGAGGAGAAATTGTAGAAAACAAAGATAAGCAAAAACAACATTGTTCTGAATTAAACAATAAGTGGTACCCAAAAAGTAGAGTTTGGAAGAGACTTTTTTAGGGTGTGTTGAGAGCTCAACAATTTTCAAGTGGTTTCTTCAACATAGGGAGTTGTAGCTTCCATCTGGTTGCATCCATAAAAACCAGGGTGGTAGGGTGGTGCAAGGGAGAACCATTGTTCTTTGTTATACAGGTTGGTGCCCATGTTACTAAAAGTTGGTGCTTCCATCCAGTTGGTGTTGGATCACTTAAGGAGTTGGTGCTTCCTTCTAGTGGGTGCTAGAGAAACTAGATAGTTGGTGCTCTCAGCAAGTTGCATCTTGCTAAAGAAGAGGTTGTAGCCTCATTTTGAGTTGGTGCCTAAAGACATATGATGTACAGAACTTAAAAGATTGCCTATCATTCCAAGAAGAAGAGGTTTTTTCCCTCTATGGGTTTCCTCATGAATATTTGTCTTTGTGTATATCATGTGTGTGATTGATGTTTATTATTTTTGTTGTTCATGACTTGCATAATCTTGATCATCACTTGAAGAAGGTTGATAAAATTTTAATAGGCATAAAATTGTTTAAACATAGTAACAATTGGTTCACCCGCCCCTCTCAGTTGTCTTAGTATTTCCAACAGCGTGTGCATAGTGTGCAAGCCAACAAATCCCTTAGAGCATACAATGCGCCAAGTGTGCGACTGTGTATGTAAAAATCCACACACTTCTATGAACAATTCCTTTATGGATCTTATCGTCCCCTCAACCACTTATGGACCAACTCATAATACGATTTGAATCTCATATCTTAGATAAATACGAATGGGAGGTTGGTCAAAGACTAGAGGGTTCCCTAAAAGGCCACTTGTTCACACCAAAAACCAATTACATTTTTCCTTGAATAAATGATATAAATAAGTGCCATGGGTGCACTAAATAACCAATATCTTCATAGTATATTTATGCTACAAGAACTCTCCATTGAGAATATTCTTTTCTCTTTGGAGCCTTCAAGCACCATTGCAATAGGCCATTCCACTCACCTCTTGAGGGAATAGGCATTGTTGTTATTCACCATTTTCCATTTCTTCCATTGTATGAAGAGCTCTCCATTAGGGAACTCAAGATCCCTCCCAAGGACGAAGAGGGAAATCATAATTCCTATTTTTTCTCTACGGTGTTTTGCCTACTAATTTATTGAATCCATTAGTAGCATTATGTTGGTCATTGGTTGGTTTTTATGGTTCTAAGTTTCTCATTCTTTCTAACTTTTATTTCTTAGTTGTTTTAGTTTTATTTCTTTGTTTATACATGTGTTTGGCTTGTTTAACCTATTCACAAACTTTTGTCTTGTCTAGAAGACTCATCTAGACATGCAAGTGTTGTTTTTCTTCTCACCTAAGTGACAAAACCAACACAACACTAATGTAAGTTATCTCAAAGAAGATTTGGGAGTGTACTTTATCTTTGTTGATGAGGGTGACACTATGCTTGAACCAGTTGATTTTGATGATGGCATGTGGCACATGAATTTCGATGGCTCATGTTCAAACGAAGGTAATGGAGCCGACATCATTCTATATTATAATATAGGTAAAATCCACAATTTATCTCATAGGTTGGATTTTTCTTACGCAAACAATGTCACCAAGTTTGAGGCCTTATTATTAGGCATCGAAAATGCATATAACCTTGGTTGTGGCCACCTTGGATTTTTTGGTGATTCTGAACTTGTTGTGAATCTTATATGTAAGATTTATTCACCAAGAAATAAGTTACTTAAATGTTATACTAAAGCTATTTCGATGCTCATTTCAAATAGGTTATCATTCAACATCATTCATGTTAATAGGGAGCTTAATTCAAAGGTCGATAGGCTAACTGTTTTTGCAACATCCCCCACCTGACAAATTTTACCTCAAATACATGATTGTACATTTAAATATCTATATAGTCCTCACATACCTGATAACGTAGAATCATGGCAGGTTTTCCCAGGTGACAAAGACATTTTCTCTTTCATACAAATTGAATCATTTAAGCCCAAAGAAATCATCTCTATTGAAGATGACAAATTTCCTAAAGGCTTGACTCTTCTTGAAAGTTCATTTTTGTCAAGTGATGTAGGAAGAAAAGAAACACATAAGGAAGAGGAGTCTAAGAGGAAAGTTGGTGATACCATTTCCTTGAATATTGGGACATCAGAATCTCCAAAGATCATTAAATTAGGTGCCCAATGTTCTGATGAAGAAAAAAACAAATTCACAGAATCACTCCATGAATTTCAAGATGTTTTTGCATGGTCATACAAGGATCTTAGTGGTTTTGATGATGCTTTCATACATAATTCCATTCCTATCAAGGAAGGAGTAAAACCAGTTAGGAAAAACCAAAGACCTATTAACTGTATGCTCGAAGCCACAATTCAAAAATAATTAAAAAATTTGTTGAAAGCTAATATAATATTTCAAGTTAAGTATTTAGACTCGGTTTCAAACCTGGTTCCTATTCGAAAAGCTATTGGCCATACCCGATTATGTGTCGATTTTCATGCATTGAATAGAGTAAGTGTCAAAGACCATTTTCCACTTCCTAATATGGAAATGATATTACAACAAGTTTTAGGGTCTCAAATGATGTTCTTACTTGACAGTTTCTTTGGGTATAATCAAATTAAGGTAAAAAGGACTAATTGGTATAAAACCATCTTTAGCACACACTGGGGTACAATCGCTAATGAACACATGCCTTTTGGATTATATAATGTAGGTGTCACATTTCAAAGAGCTATTCAAATATCTTTTGAATATCTAATCTCTAAGATTTTCCGATTTTATCTTGATGATTTGACTGTTTATTCAAAAAATCGGTTGGATTGTTTTGGTCATTTTAGAAACATTCTCATGCACTACATAAAATTTGGCATTTATTTAAATCCTTCCAAATCTATTTGCGGTGTCACAAAGGGAAAGATCCTCGATCGTATTTTTTATGATTCAAGGATATGCATAGATTCTGAGAGGATTACTACCATTCTAAACCTCCCTAGCCCCACCTCCAAGAAATAATTTCAAGCTTTCATGGGAATTATTAATTTTGTCGATAGGTTTGTTCCTAATTTTGTTGTCATGTTTAAACTAATCCATAATCTTGTGAAGCAAGATCGTTCTTTTTCTTGGACAAATTAAGTCGAGAATGATTTCCTTAGGATTAAATAAGGAATTAGCTCCGCGCTGGTTCTAGTGAAATCAGATTTTGAAAAATACTTTGTCATATATACCAATGCTACCAAGGAATCAATTTCTAGTATCCTCTTACAATGTGATGGCCAAAACAATGAAAAAAATGTATCTTACATTAGTCAAAGTTCATCAGATGATGAGATCAAATATTA
>JZKD02S1642911.1:1366272-1429467 GCA_000966675.3 Picea glauca
TGTCATCATGGTGATTGTTGATAGACTGACCAGGTATGCACACTTTTGTGCACTCTCTCATCCCTTCAAAGCTAGTACAGTTGCCACCGCATTCATGGAGACAGTTCAAAAGCTAACAATGAAAAAAATGTATCTTACATTAGTCAAAGTTCATCAGATGATGAGATCAAATATTATTATATTGAGAAACATGATTTTTATCTTGTCCAGGCTATAGAAAAAAATTTCCATTTTATTTTGGGCAAACACACATAGGTAAAAGTCTTGTTACCTATTGTCAAGTTTCTTCTTTCACAAACTTATATTTCAGGAAAACTTTCAAATTCGCTTGCCAAAATTTAGAAGAATGATTTGACGATCATGACTTCATATAAAATCAAGGGACGAGACCTAGCTCTTCACTTAGCCCAGCACCCTGAACCAAGTGAAGAACTTGATGACCAAGATAATCCTCTTTCAACACTATTTTATATTGAAAATCAAAATCTTTCTCTATCTGCACATCCTTGGTATAAAAATATGGTGTATTATTTGCAGTATCAAAAGTGTCGAGATGACCTAGATCCTCTGCAGATAAGGAGGCTTTTCCTTGAATCTTATAAGTATATCACTTTAGGATACTTTTTATTTAATATGTCTATTGATGGTTTATTACTTTGATGTGTAAATGATGAAGAAGAAAAAAAATTATTATTTGAAATCCATCATCATCTTCTATCATTCACATCGGTGGCCATTTTTTTTGCTAATGCTACTACTTTTGAGATTATAACAAATGGTTAGTACTGCCCTTTGATATTATGTGATTCATATAAATTTTCAAAATCCTATGATAAATGCCAAAAATTTGCTGGGAAAGAACACCTTTCTACCATGCCTTTACAACCTGTCCTCTCGGATTTCCTTTTTTTTTAATGGGGTCAATATTTAATTGGTCCTATCAATCCTCCATATTCTGCAGGGCATATCTTTATTTTTATAGCCACTGATTACTTTAATAAGTGTACCAAGGCTATCCCTCTCAGACACACACATGATGAGAAAGTAATTTATTTCCTAGAATCTAATATCTTTTCCATATTCAACATCTCATTAGATATCATTATGGACAATGGCCTAGCATTAATTTTTGCAAAATTGACCAAACTTCTGGATAAATTAGGTGTAAAATTATTTACTTCATCTTCTTACTACCCTCAAGGAAATGGGAAAGAATATTCCACTAACAAGAATATTTAGGATCACAAAGAGAATCATAGAAGACAAGCCTCACCACTGGCACACGCTTCTCACTTATGCTCTCTAGGAAGTTCATACAACCACCAAATCAAGTACAGGCTTTGCTCCCCTTCAGCTCATATATGGCCAATAGGCTATTCTGCCTACTGAACCAGAACTTGCCTCCTTACTTCTAATGTTATATACTAAAGAATTGAATTCTTATAATGTTCCCCAAAGGATAAATGCATTGTTATCCCTAGAAGAATAAATAAACTTTTCCTTGGAGAACCTAAAAATAAGGAAACAAAATGTCAAAAACTATTTTAACAAGTGAACAAAGGCTGCTGAATTCAAGCATGATGACAAAGTCTTGCTATGGGATTCAACCCATGATGAAAGAGGGAGACATTTTAAATTCCCAAAATTATGGCTAGGTCCTTACAAAATCTTTTTTATCCTCGGAACAAACTCATACCTTCTAAAGGATTTGGAGAAGAGATTATTTTCTTACAGTACTAATGGTTACCACTTGAAACACTATGTGGAACCATCTTGATTATTAACACTTTGTATAAACTTGACTGCTGTATATAGTCATTTGTCTTACTATTTTTTTTCTACTTAGGTTTGATTGAGTTTTAATTTATTTTTTTTGGTCCTCGTAATAATCATAAATAAAGTCTGGATCAGTTTTTACATAACAATGTCATTCTTTAAGTATTGTTGATCGATGAAAAATAAGATACACACAACTGTCATGATGTCCTCCTTTAAGACACCACTGATATAACTTTTTTCTTTCAATACTGTTAAATTATAGTTGGTTTTTTCTTCTTCCTTGTTTCTTCTATCAATTTCTTCCCTCCATCTTAAGATTCAAGAGCATATCAGAAGCATTCTCCTTGAAATTATAAAAATAATTATCAATTATTAATATTTGTGCATACAGGACCAAGTCCCCTCACACATCTCACTTTCCATAAGTTATTCCATGAAGTGGCATGTTATAATTTCCCTTTAACCATCCTTTTCCACCTATTGCACAAATATTCCTTTCAACATTTTTTTTATTACTTCTATTGGTATGTGAAACCAAACATTCTGATTTCTAAATCTATTGGGAACATATTTCCATGTGGAGTCGTCAGTTGTTGATGCCCAAAAGTGAAACATGGAATCCCTACCTACAAGTGGGTTGCAATGCCTTACTACTTATATATATTTAATAATATACTAAATAGGTGGGACCCCGTTATGTGAATGATGATTAAATACACTTTAATTTGATTTACCCTTAGGACTACCTTGTGAAATTGATTATACGGTTTGGGAATAAACCCAAAAATTCGAAACAATGTTCCATGTGAAATGAACTAATGATGAGTGTGCTGGAAATTTAATTTAAAAAAGAAAGGAAAAGGAGAAAATGTTTGTTTTAATAATCATCTTGGTTTATTCTTGCTACACATATTTTGACATGTTGTTCAAACCTCAAGCACAAGCCACATATAGTTATGGTGTATTTTACTTATGGTATACCCGTTATCATTGTGGTCAGTGAATAAGTTTTATAAGATGCAAATCCTTCACTAGCAAGGAATGTGGTACATAACATGTTTTGGTGATAAATGTTGACTATATGTTAAGATTTATGAGTTTACTTTTATTTTTGGATTGAAATTTTATGTAAAAAACATAGTGGACTATTTGTTGGAAGTATAGGGTGCACTCGTACTTGACTCTAGTTTATGGAAATTAATGTGACAAACGATGTGAAATTATTGCACGTCACTCTAACCCTAGCTCGAGGTCACCACCCTCACTTGGTTCATATTTATGTTGGTTTCTTTGGATTGTGTTGCCTCTGTCTTTCTCAGCCTTGGGAAAAATAGTGGTGCTTGTTGGTTTTTCTGGAATTCTCCTTACATGTATGTTGGCTCTTATCTCTCCATTCATGAACTATAGCTCCGCTCTGAATAAAATCATGATGTTGTCACTTAGGTTTTCTTACAGACTATGTTTTCTTTTTGAAGTTTATAATGGGTGTATGTGGGTATCACCATTGTGCAAATTGCATTTTAATGCAGGTACCTCCCTGTTGGCATTTACATTTTTCAAGATGAGAATAATGTTTGAACTTACTTTCTGTTTGAATTATGTGATTGCATTTCACCTAGAATGAATGTTGTTATGTTGCTATGGTTGTTGGAAAATATTATGGAAATTACTCACCGATTCACTCCTCTCTGATGATTCGAATTCAATGGTTTTTCTATGTGAAACAAAAGAACAAGTCTTGGAACATTTGTTATTTAACTAAGGTGGTTTGGTTGAATTTGAAGTTATATGATGATTATATCAAACAATGAGCACCAATTTCACATGGAGTTTCGAACCTAGTCTGTTTATGAAACAAGTATTGAGGTTGTGATACACACATTGAATAGTGAAAGGTCGATGGATTTATGTTTTTGTCTCAGACTCCCATGTGCACTTGATATAATATGGTTTTAATTGCTTTGAATGACTCTCTTAACAGTCTTATATAAAAGATCTTCTAATTGAAAAGGAAATTGTGAACTTTGACAATCTTGGAACTTTCCTGTGGTTTTTATTTGGGTAATATAAAACAGATGTATCTCAGATTTGAATTATTAAACAGAGAAAAGTTTTGGAAAATGATGGTGATGATGATTTTCAATAAATATTATTACATATAATAGAACAATAATCATATTTTTCCCTTCCATTATCTCACTTTTCTCTCATTATATGTAATAATATTAAACATCCCCTATTCTATTATTATGGACTTATTTATTTTCTTAAAGAAAAGAGAAAAGATTAATAGCAAAAGAAAGAGACTAGATGATGGTTGGTGTTGGAATTTTAGATATGGATACATTTTCTCTTACTTCTGAATTTTCTTGAGAAGTTTTCATTGGCGATTGATTGTTGAGTTTAAATGTTTTGATGGATGGATTGCATGTGCTTCTGTTGTGAATGATAGAGACAACCTTTTGATTTTATTTATGTAGAGCATTGGTGCATGGATTGTTAAGAGTTTTTCATAACATGTTTGGAATATTGCTTTAGGATGATTTTCTTTAGTAGATGTAGAAATGGAAGAGGTGGTAATAGAGGTGTTAATAGAGGCAGAGGAAATAATTGGTAGGAAGGTCATAGAAGGCCATGATTTTCGATACATTTTGACGATGATATGCAAGAGATGAATCAACTTTTCCAAGCTAGTTTTTTTAATCTAGTTGGCCAAGGAATTATGCAACCTATACCTGAGAGACCTCTTTTCCAACTGCGTCAGAATTTATCTGGTATCCACATCCCCCCTGATGTGTCTATGCAGCTAGAACCATCTGTCAATGATGGTTGGTAAGATTTTGTTCATCAACCTATAGCTCATCACCATGATTGGCCCACTGTTTCTTTTCCTTTACCCCCTCCTCCACTGACAATAAATCCAAATTCCCAATCTGATCATGCTGTCTCACCAGTATAATCCTCCCATGAAAGTAAAAAGATAAAAACTAATGTTCCCAAGCCAGATCTAGATAAAGGAAAATGAGTGGCCACTCCCTCCAAGTCATCCAAAGATTCCTCTGAATCTGTGTCCTCTCATCTTCGTCTCAAAGAGTATTGTTCAGATGTCATTAGTGCAATCCACCCACAAGGTTCCCATCAATTGAAGGCTATTGCATAGGATAAATCATAAATGGGATCTACAAAGGGAAACACTGAAAAGAGAAAAAATGCCTCTCATAGAAAATATGGTTTTTAATGCTGATTAATTTTATTTTATATTGAGGACACTCTTTTTATTTTGACAATGTTTTGGACAACAAATACACGTTTAGACATTGTTTTGGACAATATGGATATAATGCAATTTTTGGATATAGTCATGTTTTATTTTGCTGATATTAAAATATTCGATAATTAATACGAAGATGGGAGTTAAAATGAGGATGTTTGAAGCAAATGTCTGGGGTGTCATACTCCATGTTTTGATTATTATTATAGAAATTGAAAATGGGAGTCACAAGGGGTCCCACCTATTTAGTTATTATTTAATTACACCCTTACCTATATATATTATTATTTATTTGTCTCAAATAATTTGTTAAGATATTAATAGATTAACAAAAGAAATGTAGTTGAACTACCATAACTTATTGATAGAAGATAAAATATTAATCAAATGAAGAGACAAGGAGAAGAGAGAATAGAGGAGAACTTCTAATATAAGGTTTTTTCTATAGTTGTGAGATACTTTCATTTTTCATTCATTTTGAGTTTACTAGAAGGCTTAACCATATTGATGACAATAGGGTCTTATTTAAGGAAACATGATTCAAAACTGGTTCATATATTTCAGTAGCTTGTCTTCAAAGGTGTATGATTTATCTTTGGCAGTCTGTGTGTTCTTGTTTATTTATGAATTAAATTTCATGATTGATAAAGAGTATTTTGTAGAGTCAAGTGACAACATTATTTGGCAAGTTTATCTTCATAGTTAGCTTCAATTTTCTTTTTTTATCAGATGTCAGAAAATTTGTTTAGATTGATGAACATTTGGTTTGGATTGTTGGTTGTCATTGATGTCAACCTTTGGAGAGTGATATTGTAAATTGATGTCAACTCTTAGAGATTGATGTCAATCCTTGAGTATGTCTAGTAGTTCTAGAGATATGGTCAAGGAACCCAAGTTTGATTGAGGAATAATGTAATGAATATCAGTGTATATGCAGGTAAGACTATACTAGATGGATAGTATATGTCATGCCATTTTTCGGTGATATGTGGAACACCACATAAATCCTCACAGTTAGATATTTATGGCCATATGAAGTTGGAGAACCCTAATGAGTTATATAGAAGCCCCTACAAGGTCAAAGAAGACAAATTATTCTAAAATATCCTAGAAGAAGTTGAGCATTCAAAGTTGTTAGACATGGGTTAAATTGGTTGCAACAAGAAAACAATTAAAAATAAATTAGTTGCAACTAGAATTGGAGAGTTTACTATTTGTGGACAAACTGGCTAAGTGGAAAATTTTGGTGAAGTGGAAAAAGTGGCTAACAATAAAAAGTGGTTAAGTGGAAAAAGTGGCTAAGTGGACAAAGTTGGTTAAGTGGACAAAGTGGTTAAGTGGATACTTCTAGAGGAAGCTACCTGGAGAGTATAAATAAGAGAGAAAGGGTCTCCCATTAGTATCCATTGAGAATATTGAATACCTACAAGTGACTCAGGTAATAAAAGGATATATAAGGAAACTTTCAAAGGGAACGTGAAGTAAAGAAGGCCAAAATTCAAGGGAGGTTAAAGTCTTTTGATGATGCTTTCTAAGGTATGTTATTTACACGTCATCTCACTATTTTAACAATAACATTCTTTATACAATGATTCAAACATAGAAATACAAAGGATGTTGAGACAACATATGCAAGTAAATTTGATAAAATTTTTAGCTTGTGGGTCATTGTATTATGGGAGTTACAATCCGTGGAAATTATGGTTTGTGTCTAGTTCTGAAACTAGTCTAAAACATGTGTTTCAGGTGAAAACGTCATAACTTGTTCATAACATATCCAAATTTAGTAAGACCAAATGTATTGGTTACATTAGAGTATGTGGTATTTAGTGGACTATTTTCAGATCTATACAAAAAATATTCCATCTGGGGCATGCTTTATAATTTCTCTCTCTAGAATAAGCCAAAATTCAGCAAGCTATGCCATTTTTGCTATAAATCCTTTTCGAAGAGGTTCCAAGCAGTGAGACATGGAGAAATTGTAGATAATAGATTGAAGAACATTGTGTACCATTTTCATACCTTTATTCATTACATGTACAGAGTTATGATTGTTTCAAGTTAGGGTTGTTGACTAATCCAAAATGATTCATGCGAGACTAAATTAAAGTTTGATGAAAATGCTAGTATCCTGTTGTTAAAGTTAAGGAAGGTTTCTAGGTATGTGATCATATATACTAGGTTTATTACATACTTACAAATCAGATTTGGATGATGAAATTGATGAGGGATTTTGGTTGAGGTGTGTTACAGATAGAGGTTCTATAACAATGAGGTTGTGGTACATGGTTTGATGTAATGGTTTATGGTCTTGGGTTTATGGATAGAGTGATGAATTGTTAGATAAATTTTGATGGTTATATTGGTGTATGTATTTGGTATATGGTTGAGGTACATGTTGGGTACATGGTTGATACAAGTAGTTAATGAGTTGGCACATACATGAGATGTATAGTTGATGATGTTGGTACATCTTGATGAGTCAAAGTTGATGTGTGGTTGATGCATGATTGGTACATACATGGTACATGGCTGGAGGAACTTGTTAGTAGTATTGTTGAAACATGGTTTATTGATGATGTAGAATACTTATCTTGGTATATTATTAGACGCACACATTGATCTTGGTGATGATTATGAGTTGTTGTGATATGCTTGGTTGATGCACATCTTGGTGATATTGTGCATATGGTTGAGAGTTGTCTTGGTGAGTAGATCTAATTTGGTTGATAAGATTGATGAGACAGGTTTTTGTGATAGGTTTTTTGGAAAGTCTTTTGTGACAAGTTATTTGTGCAGGTTTGGTGCATGGTTGATGCACTTTTTTATGGTACATGTTGAGGTATAGGTTTATGCATGGTATATTTTGGCATAGATTATTGGTACATGTTGTTTACATGATATTGGTACAGGTTGATTACAACTTGTTTGGTACAGGTTGTTACAAGTTGTTTGGTGTATGTTGATTGGTATAGGTTTACAATAGTATATCTCACAGTGATAGTGTTATAGTGGTTTTGTCAATCTACTTATATTTTAGGGTGGTTATATGGGGCAAGGATAGGTGGTTGTAGACACCATATAGTTGTAGCCAAAGAACATAGGGGGTTGTAGTGTCCTTCTGGTTGTAGCCTGAGAATTGGGGAGTTGGAGATTCCCTCAGGTTGTAGCCTGAGAAGCTAGGGGGTCAGATCCTCCTTCCAGTTGTAGCTAGAGAATTGGAAGTTGTTTCTTCCTTGAATGCAATTCTTGACATATAAGAAAAGTGTATCATGGTTTTCTCCTGCATTGGGTTTCCACGTAAATATTGGTGTACTATGCATTGTGTGGATGTGTTTTTTATTGTTTATTATGCATTGATGAATGTTAATGATTATGATACAATAAGATATTGATGATGAAAAAACAGACATGGTTGAATAGGTGAAATAATATATACATTGTGGTTTAAAGGATTAATAATTGGTATAATTTCTCATTACCGATTCACCCCCCCTCTTAGTAATCCAACAATTTGTATCAAAGAAGGTTCCTTTAGGAAACAATTTAACCACTAGAAGGAGATCATGGATTATTCTGAGAATGGAGTACCATTGTTTAATGGTCAGAATGGTTTAAAGTATGAGATATGGAGCGAAAGGATGAAAGTATTTTTAAAGGCACAGGGGTGTGATATTTGGAAATCAGTTGTTACAGGATATCATAGTTCGAAAAGAGAAAAGACTGCAGCCAAGAAGGAATTGAAGAATAATAACAAAATAGCAATGGATTTCATCTTGGAAGGATTACCTAATCCAGTAAAAGAAAAGGTTGGTAAATTTTCATCATCCAAAGAAATTTGGGATGCTTTACATAAAAAAAAATATATTATTCACCCATCGAAGATTCAAAAAAATGCCAAGGAAGATGTAGGTACAGAATAAGAAGAAAGATGCTCACCATGTCAGACCGATTCAGAAGAGGAAGAGAATGAAGAAGAAAAAAATGATTATAGATAACAATTGAACAATGAAATTGAATATCTAAAGAAATAAAGAGAATACAACAAGCCACTCAAGAAATAATTGATGAAGAAAAAGGAAAGTGTTCAAGTTTCCAAAGAATCTCAACAGGTCATCAAGAATTTAAGAGCTCAGCTAGAGAGGCCAAAAGAATTGAAGAAACTCTAGAATATAAAAAGCAATGTTTAGAAGCCAACATAGTAGCACAAAGGGAAGAAGCAGAAATGAGAGAGAACATATTGACATATCATCTTAAGGAAATAACTAATGGTCTAAATAAAATTGAGGCATATTTTGGTCAAGAAGAGAAAGGACTTGAAGAAGAAATAATCACATTAAAAATCTAGCTTGAATAAGCGAAGAGAATAGAAGAAGTCATGAAGTCTTATATAATGAAGAAATAAGAAGAGGTTAAGAAGCTTGAAGAAGAAGTTGTCACATTGAGAATTAAAATAGTCAAGCTCAATAAGAATGTGGAAGAGACAAAAACATCTATATCATTTGTAGAGAATAGAGGGAAGGCCTCTATGTTACTATAAAAGAAGAAGGAAGAAAAGAGCAAGAGTTATGTAGAAGTACTCAAAGGAAGGAAACATGGTCAACTAGAATCTAAGAAAACTAATAAAGATACATCTTCAAGAAGACCATCCATGTTCAATCCAAAAATAAGCTTCAATCATAATCATGATCAATCAAGGTAGAAATTTAGAAGGACTACACCACAAAGAGATCATTCACTCCCAGGTATGTAAATTTCTGTTATGGTCATTGTTTTTATCATACTAACTTTGGACATAAGGTTGCAGATTGTAGGGATTATAAAAGAAATGTTCAAGCAAGAAATGATTATGTGGCCCCATGTAATATTGAATGTTACAAATGTCATAACTATGGACACATAGATCATGATTGTAGAATCATGATTGATACTTCCATGAAAGATAAGACTGATATCATATATAAGAATGTATGGATAAGAAAACAAGAAGGACACATGAACAAAGACCAAGTCTCTAAGATTGCAAGATTGACAATAAAACAAGATGAAGAAAAATATACAAAGAAAAAGGAAGATGTCATATACAAAAGGTTTTAGAAAAGAACTGAAAGAAAAGGAGGACATGTAAATAAGGAACATGTTCAAGATATTGTAATTTTAGGTATTTTAGTGAAAGATGAATCCACATACACAAATAAAGAAGTCGAAGTTCACATAGATGATGAATCCACCGATGAAGATGATGATGACTCTGCATCAAAGCAAGAATTGTTCTGATCCATCATTCTTAGAGACTCCTAGCTAATATGAATATTATACAAGGGGAGAATATGTGGTAGGTGAGACATACTAGAGAACCATCCTTAGAGAAGAGAATTCAGTTAGCATAATTACATTATGATAGATTTATTAGGTGTAATACTAAAGACTTCATGATAGTACAGTGACATATGGGTCAATATTCTGGACAATTGTGTAGCAGAGTCTTAGACAATATGGATAGAGATGGATTTGTAAGAACACTTAGCATGTTTGGATTGATATATGACAGTGGACGAAAGAATGGATTCATAGATTGGTTCAGAGAGTGGTTCAGAGAAAAAGGAATATTATCATAACGGATGATAATTACATAGGAATATTTGAATTATTTTCATATATGTCAGTTGATTACACAAGGAAGCACCAATGGACAATAACTCGAAAAGGCAGCAGGTACAAGAAGACTTATATTTTTTCTACATAACATCTTGGAGAGGATTCAAGAGAGAGAAACATGACCAAAAATATAGGTAGAAATATCATTCAAAGAAGTTTTCATACATAGAGGTAATATCATAGGTATGATTCCAGGGGAAGATATTCATCAGATGCAGGATAGAGAGTTAGATGCTTGGAGAGAGAGAACAAAGGCATGTTTCCAGAGGGAGATATTATCACAAGAGAAGAATGAGCGATATGACTTCATTGTTGCATCAGAGTGATACCCTTTTTCAAAGGGGGATATATTATTCATATGAAGGGAGAGAGAGTAATGAAAGGCATTTAGACAGGGGAAGCATCCCCAAGGAGAGTTCATTCAGGGGGAGTATTCCCATGGAGAGATACCCTTTTCCATTGATGTCAAAAGGGGAGAGATAGAAACATTGATTAGGAGTATGAGCATGAATTTTATCATGACTAAGTGTTGCAATCAATATTGGTGTTTCCATCATTGCAAAAGAGAGATAGTGTCGGACAATTGATTTAGATTGATGAAAAAATGGTTTGGATTGTTGGTTGTCAATGATGTCAACATTTGGAGAGTGATATTGTAGATTGATGTCAAATCTAGGAGATTGATGTCAAACCTTGAGCATGTCTGGTAGATCTATAGTTATGGTTAAGGAACCCACGTTTTTTTTAGGAATAATGTAATGAATATCAATGCATATGCAGGTAAGACTATTCTAGATGGATATGTCATGCCATTTTCGTTGATATGTTGAACATCACATAAATCCTCATGGTTAGAGAGTTATGGCCATATGAAGTTGGAGATACCTCATGAGTTATCTAGAAGCTCATAGAAGGTAAAAAAAGTCAAATTATTCTAAAATATACTAGAATAAGTTCACCAGTAAAAGTGGTTAGTCATGGGTTAAAATGGTTGCAACAAGAAAACAATTAAAAATAAATTAGTTGCAACTATAATTGAAGAGTTTACTATTCATGGATAGAGTGGTTAAGTGGAAAAAGTGGCTAACTGGACAAATTTGGTGAAGTGGAAAAAGTGGCTAAGTCAACAAAGTGGTTAACTAGACAAAGTGGCTAAGTGGACAAAGTTGGTTAAGTGGACAAAGTGGTTAAGTGGATACTTATAGAGGAAGCTACTTGGAGAGTATAAATAACACAACAAGGGTCTCCCATTAGTATCCATTGAGAATATTGAATATCTACAAGTGAATGAGGTAACCAAAGGAGATATAAGGATAATTTCATAAGGAAGGTGAAGTAACGAAGGCCGAAATTCAAGGGAAGATAAAGTCTTTTTATGATGCTTTGTAAGTTATGTTATTTATAGGACATATCACCATTTTTACAATAAATGGTTTTCTACAATGCTTCAGACAAAAAAATATGGAGGTCATTGAGACAAAATATCCAAGTAACTGTGATAACAATTTCATCTTGTGGGTAATTTTGTTTTGGGAGTTACACTCCATGGAAAATAGGATTTGTGTCTCTTCCTGAAACTAGTCTAAAACATGTGTTTCAGGTAAAAATGTCATAATTTCTTCATAACATATCCAAATTTAGTAGAACAAAATGTATTGGTTAGAGTATAGTCTGTACTATGTTTTGCACCATTTTCAGATCTATATAGAAAATATTCCTTGTAGGGCATGCTCTAAAAGTTCACTCTTTAGAATAAGACAAAATTCAAAAAGGTATGACATATTTCCTATAACTCCTTTTTTGAGAGTTCTAAGAAGTGAAGCATGGAGGAATTGTAGATAAGACATTGACGAACATTGTGTATGATTTTAATACCTTTATTCATTACAAGTACATAGTTATGATTGTTTCAGGTTAGGTTTTTTGACTAATCCAAAATTAGTCATGTGAGACTAAATTAAAGTTTGATGAAAATGCTAGTCTCTTGTTGTTAAAGTTAAGGAAGGTTTGCAGGTATGTGATCATATACACCAGGTCTGTTACATAGTTACAAATCAGATTTGGATAATGAAATTGATGAGGTATTTTGGTTGAGGTATGTTACAGATAGAGGTTGTATAGCAATGAGGTTGTGGCACATGGTTTGATGTAAAGGTTTATGGTATTAGGTTTATAGATAGTGTGGTGAGTTTTTAGATAACTTTTGATGGTTATATTGGTATATGTCTTTGGTATATGCTTGAGGTACATGTTGGGTACATGGTTGATACAAGTAGTTGATGAGTTGGCCCATACATGAGGTGTATAGTTGATTATGTTGGTACATATTGATGAGTCAGAGTTGATGTGTAGTTGATGCATGATTGGTACATACTTGGTACATGGTTGGAGACACTTGTTAGTAGTATTGTTGACACATGGTTTATGGATGATGTATCATACTTGTCTTTGTATACTATTAGAAGCACATATCGATCTTGGTGATGATTATGAGTTGTCGTGATATGCTTGGTTGATTCACATCTTGGTGATATTGTTCATATAGTTGATATTTTTCTTGGTGATTGATCTAGGTGAATAGATATGATTTGGTTGATAAGAATGATGAGATAGGTTTTTGTGATAGGTTGCTTGGATAGGTTTTTGTGAAAGGTTATTTGTACCAGTTTGGTGCATGGTTTATGCACTTGTTTATGGTACAAGTTGAGGTACATGTTGATGCATGTTACATTTTGGCACATGTTATTGGTATAGGTTGTTTACAGGTTATTGGTAAGAGTTGATTGCATGTTGTTTGGTACAAGTTGTTGCAGATTGTTTGGTGCAGGTTTATTTTTATAGGTTTATAACAATATATATCACAATGATAGTGTTGATAGTGGTTCCATAACTCTACTTATATTTTAGGGTGGTTGGATGGGGCAAGGATAGGTGGTTGTAGTCGGAGAACATAGGGGGTTGTAGCATCCTTCTGGTTGTAGCCATAGAATTGGGGAGTTGGAGTTTCCCTCAGGTTGTAGCCTGAGAAACTAGGGGGTCGGAGCCTCCTTCCAATTGTAGATCAAGAATTGGAAGTTGGTTCTTCCTTGAATGTAATTCTTGACATATAATAAAATCATTCCGTGGTTTTCTCCCGCATTGGGTTTCCATGTAAATATTGGTGTATTGTGCATTGTGTGGATGTGTTTGTTATTGTTTATTATGAACCAATTAATGTTAATTCTTATTATACAATAATATATTGATGATGAACAAATGAACATGGTTGAATAAGTAAAATAATATACGTTATGGTTTAAAAGATTAATAATTGGTATAATTGATGATTATTAATTCTCCCCCCCCAGCCCCCCTCTTAGTAATCCAACAATTGTTATCATAGTAGGATCCTTTAGGAAACATTTTAACCACTGGAAGGAGATCATGGATTATTATGAGAGTGGAGTACCATTGTTCAATGGTCTGAATGGCTTAAAGTATGAGATATGGAGCGAAAGGACGAAAGTATTTTTAAAGGAACATGGGTATGATATTTGGAAATCAGTTGTTATAGGATATGATAGTTCAAAAAGGGAAAATATTGTAGCCAAGAAGGAATTGAAGAAGAATAACAAAATAGCAATGGATTTCATCTGGGAAGGATTACATAATCCGGTAACAGAAAAGGTTGGTAAGTGTTCAACAACAAAAGAAATTTGGGATAAGTTACATAATATATATTCTTCACCCACCACATATT
This sequence comes from Picea glauca, assembly GCA_000966675.3. Classification (NCBI taxonomy): domain Eukaryota; kingdom Viridiplantae; phylum Streptophyta; class Pinopsida; order Pinales; family Pinaceae; genus Picea; species Picea glauca. The sequence continues at coordinate 1,380,720 of JZKD02S1642911.1, forward strand.
CAGAAAATTCCAAAGAAGATGCAAGTACAGAACAAGAAGAAAGATGCTCATCATGTCAGACAAATTCAGAAGAGGAAGAGCATGAAGAAGTAAAAATTGATTATAGAGAAGAATTGGCCAATTCAATTGAATATATAAATAAAGAAAGAGAATAAAACAAGACGCTCAAGAAAGAATTGATGAAAAAAAAGTAAAGTGTTCAAGGTTCCAAAGAATCTCAACATGTCATCAAGAATTTAAGAGCTCGGCTAGAAAAGGCCAGAATAATGGAAGAAACTCTATAATAGCGAAAACAATGTTTAGAGTCCAACATAGTAGCAACGAATGAAGAAGAAAAAATGAGAGAGAATATATTGACAGGTCATCTTAAGGAAAGAACTAATGATCTAAACCATCTTGAGGAAGATTTTGATCAAGAAGATAAAGGATTTCAAGAATAAATATTCACATTAAAAATCCATCTTGAAGAAGCAAAGAGAATAGAAGAAGTCATAAAGTCTCAGATAATAAAGAAAGAAGAAGAGGATAAAAAGATTGAAGAAGAAGTTGTCACATTAAGAAGTAAAATCATCAAGCTCAACAAGAATGTGGAGGAGATAGAAACATCTGCATCGTTTGTAGAGAATGAAGAGAATCCCTCTAGGTTGCTAGAAAAGAAGAATGAAGAAAAGAGAAAGAGTTATGCAGAAGTACTCAAAGAAAGGAATCATGTTCAACCAGAATCTAAGAAAACTAATAAAGATATATCTTCAAGAAGACCATCCATGTTCAAGACACAAATAAATTTCAATCATGATCATGATCAGTCAAGAAAAAAATTAAGAAGGACTACACCACAAAGAACATTATTCACTCCCAGGAATATAAATTTCTTTTATGGTCATTATTTTTCTTGCACTAACTTTGGACATAAGGTTGCATATTACAGGGACTATAAAAGAAATGTTCAAGCAAGAAATGATTATGTGGCCCCACGTAACATTGAATGTTACAAATGTCATAACTATGGATACATAGCTCGTGATTGTAGAAGCATTATTGATACTTCCATGAAAGAGAATACTGATATCATATATAAAAAATTATGGATAAGAAAACAAGAAGAAAAGGTGAACAGAGACTAGATCCCAGATCTCACATGATTGGCAATAAAACAAGATGAAGACAAATCTACAAAGAAAAAAGAATATGTCATATACATAAAGGTTTGGAAAATAAATGAAAGAAAAGGAGGATAGGTAAATAAGGAAGAGGTTCAAGAGATTGTACTTTCAGGTATTGTAGTGAAAGAGGAATCCACAGACACAAAGAAAGAAGTCAGAGTTCAGATAGATGATGAATCTACCGATGAAGATGATGATGAATTTACATCAGAGAAAGAATTGTTCTGAGCCATATGAATTAGATACTCCTAGGTAATATGAATATTAGAAAAGGGGAGTGTATGCGGTAGCTGAAACAGATCAGAGAACAATCCTTTGAGCATCTTGCAGAGTTTGAGTAGATAGATTCAGAGCAGTCAGTTAGCAGAAGTATAGTATGATAGATTTATTTGTTGTAGTAATGAATACTTCATGATAGTACAATGACATATGGGTCAACACTATGGACAATTGTGTAGCAGATTCTTGGATAGTATGGACAAAGATAGATTTGTAAGAACACTTAGTAGGTTTGGATTGATATATGACAGTGGATGAGAGAATGGATTCATAGATTGGTTCAAAGAGTGCTTCAGAGAAAAAGTAATATTATCATAATGGATGATAATTACACATGAATATTTGAATGATTTTCATATATGTTAGTTGATTACACAAAGAAGCACCAATGGACAATAACTCTGAAAGGAAGCAGGTACAGGAAGACTTATATTTTTTCTACACGACATATTGCAGAGGAGTCAAGAGAGAAAAACACAACCAGTAAGATAGGTAGAAATATCATTCAGAGAAGTTGTTAGACAAAGAGGTAATGATAGAGGTATGATTCCATGGGAAGAGATTCATCATATGCAGGAAAGAGAGTCATATGCTTGGAGAGAGAGCACAAAGGAATGTTTCCAGGGTGAGAGATTGTCACAAGGGAAGAATGAGTGATATGACTTCTGTGTTGCATCAGAGTGATACCCATTTTCAAAAGGGGAGATAATATTCATATGAAGGGAGAGAGAGTAATCAAAGGCATTTAGATAGGAGGATCAACCCCAAGGATATTTCAGTCAGGGGGAGTATCCCCATGGAGAGATACACTTTTTCATTTATGTCAAAGAGGGAGAGATAGAAAATTTGATGAGGAGTATGAGCATGAATTTAATCATGACTAAGTGTTTCCATCATTGTTGGTGTTGCCATAAATGACAAAGGGGGAGATTGTCAGACATTTGGTTTAGATTGATGAACAATTGGTTTGAATTGTCGGTTGTCATTGATGTCAACCTTTGGAGAGTTATGTTGTAAATTGATGTTAACTCTTAGAGATTGATGTCAACCCTTGAGTATGTCTGGTATCTCTAGAGTTATGGTTAACGAACCCACGTTTGGTTGAGAAATAATGTAATAAATATCAATGTATATGCAGGTATGACTATTCTAGATGGATAATATATGTCATGCCATTTCTAGTGATATGTGGAACATCATATAAATCCTCAAGGTTAGATATTTATGCCCATATGAAGTTGGATAACCCTCATGAGTTCTCTAGAATCCCCTATATGTTCAAAGAAGTCAGATTATTCTAAAAGATCCTAGAATAAGTTGACTCATCAAAGTGGTTAGTCATGGGTTAAAATGGTTGCAACAAGAAAACAATTAAAAATAAATTAGTTGCAACTAGAATTAGAGAGTTTAATATTTGTGGACAAAGTGGTTAAGTGGAGAAAGTGACTATTAGCACTAGGAGTCACCCTCATATTTCATATAAGGTAATCCCAGTACCCATCAGGTTATATGTAAATGCAAATGAGTTTAAAGAGGTAAAATGGATAAGACTCAAGATAATAATGTTCCAACTCAGAAATCTAGGCTAGCATGTACAAGCATTTGGGGTCTTGATCAACTTCAGTTAGTAAGTGGGAGTAAAGGTGAATGGAGAGAATATTTTGCTGAGGAAAATGTAGAGGTATGCTATGGACACCAGGTCTTCAAGTAACCTAAGGAGGAAAAATGAAAACACAAGGTCTTATTAAATTCAAAGTTTAAGGAAACTGAAGAACATCATAACAATAATATAATCAAACATCCATCATAATATCACTACAACAATCCATGTGAATCATTCAATAATGAACACTTCAGTATCAAAGGAAAATAAGATGGAATAAGAAAGATGACTTATATTAATCAAGATGTCTCAAATCAAGTACATAACCAATTAACCAATAGCTTCACCAAAATATTACAATAAGGGAGCCTAGATCAACCATTCAAACCTACTAAAGAATTTGGACTATCTATTTATAAAAAGAGGGAAAGAAAAACCTGGAGGTGCGAGCTGGACTTCTTCCCATGAAATTCTCCAAATAGATATTTCCTCTAACAACTAAGCTAACAATTGTGTTATAAAAAAGGATAATGTTGGACATTGATCCAACCAAATTTAATCTGACTTGATATTATTGATGTGCATATCCTTTCATGCCAAGTGTCCTGCAGAGACTTGTAAAATGTCATCATAGTTCCAGCTATCATACCAACCATTCTCCACATCATCAACCACTCACAAGGATGATAACTCAAACCCTTTGATTTCTGGTACATGTTGGTAGCATCATTTGGTAGGGCTCTCGGTAGAGAGCTTTGTAGAGCCTCCAGAAAATTCTCTATAATTCCATAGAACAAACCCTAAAATAGGAATGCAGAATGGGTAACACTGAGCCTGTGTGTCTCTGTGCATAATTCAGCCTCTGTCAAAATTTTGGGAGCACCTGCCTGTGTAATTCATTCTCTGTGTGAATTTTTGTAGTGCCTTCCTATGTATTTGTGTGAAATTCATTAGTGCCAATGCTGAACTGATCCTTCTGAATGTGTAGCATCTTATCTCAAAACAAATTTGGTAGCTCCCTACTGAATTCACAGCACCATCATTTCATTGCTTAACAAATTTGGTAGCACCCTAAGAAGTTATTAGCCCCACTGTTACACTCGTCTTAGGAGATTAAGTAGTTTTATAGGTAGCATAATGATAGTATATGCGAATTAGACAATTCTGTACCGCTATAGCGCTACAGAATGTTTGTCCTATTTCTATTAAAGAGATTAACTCTTTGCAAAACAAAAAACACCTTGAGCAGTATGCATTAAAAGCCTCTAAAGCATGTATAGGTGGCAAAAAGTAATACTTCCTTAATCACTTATCATTGCAAAAAGGGACCATTCTCAAAAATGGATCTCACCTTTTATCAATCACTTCATCAACCTAACACTCCTTGTGGAAGGAGGGATTCCTTTGGGCACAACAACATGCTTTCCTTTAGTAGTAATAGGTTTCTTTACTAGAAGTGTGCATTTCTTGACTGTTGGTTTCTACTTTTCAATGGCAACCTCAACCAACATATTCATATTTCTGTGAGCCACCTCATATTTGATTTTTTGCAACTCTACCTTGAGCTTTATGTTCCAAGACTAAAAGTCTCTATTTTTCCTATAAAGGTTCTTGAGCTTCCTATGGAGAGGTTGGGCTCTTCTTGTTGCAAATATTGCTAAATCAAGAGTGTGGTTGTAACCATCCATGAGTTCTTTCATATTAATCCTGTCAAATAGGCCTTTTGATTTCAAACGAGCCACCTCCTTCCTAACTTCCCTGATTTGTCTAATCAATATTTTGAAGGTCTAGTTTCTAGGTGGAGTGGTGATGTGAACAATATCAATAGTATTCTCCATGGCTTCATCTTCCTACTGTACAGGGACTACCTCTTCCATATCAACAGGCTTCTAAATTCCTTTTCCCTTATCCCTCTTTTTTTCTTCAGAATGGAAACCTTTGATAGGGCTTGTGTTTCAACAAACTCCTTGACAATTGATGATCTTGTGAAAGGTCTTTTGACTTTCATACTAGCTATTGAAGGGGATGAAGAGAAGTGTAGTTTCCTTCCTTTCTTAGCTGTGGATTTATTAGAGGAAGGGACCTCTTCTAATTCTGGTGCAGGAGGGGGTGAAAGGTCTCTCTGTGGAGAATGGTAGGCCTTGCTCTCTACTTATACAACTTCCTTAATGACCTCTTAGTCTTGAGAAGGGGCCCTACATTTTCTTTTCTTGTTGGTTCCTATTGGAGCAGCATTGGTGGATGGAAAAGGACTTGTTATCTGTGACTGAGGAGTGGTTGTATGTCCAATTTCATGTGAGAAGAAGCAATGAAATGTTCCCATGAGATGTTCCTCTTTCTCATCTCTTTAGAAACCAACATTCTAATCAACCCAAAATGAAAATTACTAGTATCCAAAGCCTTTGATTTGGATTGAACTCTATTTGACATTTTCCCTATGCTTCTCAACAAATAGAAGGGAATGCCCATTTCATCTTTTCCAGTAAAATGCAGAAGAAGCCTTATATGGTATTGTTATAGTGTATTAAACCTCCCCTCACATGTGAAGTACCTTTGAGTGATCTTCAATACTTTATCAAACTCTCCAACCAGATGACTTCTTGGTACCCCTTTGGACATATTTTTAGTTTGGTACTATCGCTTAAGGAATTCATTGGAAAATGTTGCATTCAAAGCCATGGATTTAAACCATTTCTCTCCTGTGATAGGGATCCATGTAGCTACTAAAATAGAGGTCTTAGACACCTTAAACTCTAGGTCCCCTCCCTTAGTCTTCAGGCCATCAAAATGTGAGGAAAATTGCCTTGCCACCTCAGAATGACCCCTCTGCATGTTTTGGTAGAAAGTAAGGCAACCCACCCTTTGAAAAAATTCTCTAGACATGGGCTCTGCCTCAAATAAATGCATGTCTGCAGGCTCAGTTCTAACCACAATACCTCCCTTGTCCGATTTCTTCTTCTGAGGTGTCTCCATAGTTTAGGATGAAATGTTTAAAATTTATGGTGTAGTGATGGCCAGGAAAACAAAAGAATCAAACTTCAATAAGAATTTGATAGTGAATAATGGCTTCCCCTTTCCAGGAATCTTCCCTAACTCAAACTGCTTGCTAGCTTAGGAAACAATGGTTGCAAATTTCCCTCCCTTTTACTGTTCACAAATCTTAAAACTGAGGAATAATAAGGTGAAGAAGGAGATCACTACAATCGTCTTTGAAAACTGGGTTGAAAACAATCCAATTCAAATGGTAGAGGAAACAGGGGAAAAGATAGTGTCATTTCAACAACTATTTTAGGTAGCACTACGCGCATACACGAGATAAATTTGCTTGGGAACTCAAAAATCGAGAGCAAGGTGAGTATATGTCTTATGAATGACAACCATATGATGGTGACTATAGATATATGTGAAGGAAGGATTGGTAGAAAGCATGAGGAAAGTTTTTTTTTCCAATTTGCAGGCACGATCGCTACCAGAACTCCAAGCTATGATTGCTACCCAAAATTGATATGTAGAGGGGGGAAACCATGGGATACCTTGAAATTCGATTATAACATGGAGTGTTTCTGATTTTTAGGAGAGTATCATGAGAATATCGACGTCCAAATCCACCTCAGAAACCAATCCTGTAGTGGCACTGCCAACTGGTCTGAACTGGTAGTTTTTGCAACGCAAAGTTTTAAACTTTCAAAATTTGAAAACCTTTAGCAAGCTCATGAATATTGAATCCTTGAAGGCATATTTTAACTAACCACAGTGCTGAAAAAAAGGAAGACATGACATCAATGCTATAATAACAAATCATGGTAAAGGATGAAGGAGAGGGAGTGCGCTACAAAAACTCCTAGTGATTTGGCAGCGCTCCCTTTTCAAAAAGTTGATTTGACCATTATGTTAGGACAAAGGGATAGCATGACAAGGCTACAAAGGCATGAGTGAGGAGAGTGACATGTCAAGTCAATCTAGTCGTGGGGTGATTCAGGCTTAGTGTCAAGTCATGAAGGGGGTCAAAACATAAGCCAAGAAAATGAACCTAGGCCAAAAGTTTATGTGAGGATCAAAACTTGAGTCATGACTTAAGCCTTTATTTATCAAGGTAACCAAAGTAAATCACACCTTTAAGAAATAAATCAAAATCAAAAAATCTAAAGGCTTAGAAAAATTGAAACTAAGGGCTAAAGACCCAAGGCAACTTAGTGTGATAACAGTGACTAAGTGGACAAAGTTGGTGAAGTGGAAAAAGTGTCTAAGTGGACAAAGTAGTTAAGTGGAAAAAGTGGCTAAGTGGACAAAGTTGGTTAAGTGGACAAACTGATTAAGTGGACAAACTGGTTAAGTTGATACTTCTAGAGGAAGCTACGTGGAGAGTATAAATAAGAGAGCAAGGGTCTCCCATTAGTATCCATTGAGCATATTGAATATATGAAAGTGAATGAGGTAGCCAAAGGATATCTAAGGATAATTTCAGAGGGAAGGTGAGGTAAAGAAGGTTGAAATTCAAGGGAGGATATAGTCTTTTGATGATGCTTTCTAAGGTATGTTATTTACAGGACATCTCACCATTTTCACAATAATGTTTTTTCTACAATTATTAAGACAATGCAATCTAGAGGCCACTGGTAAAACATGCCCAAGTAACTATGATAAACATTTCAACAAGTGGGTTGTTTTATTTTGGGAGTTACACTTCGTGGAAAATAACATTTGTGTCTAATCCTAAAACTAGTCTAAAATAGGCATTTCTGGTAAAAACGTCATAATTTCTTCATAACATATCCAAATTCAGTAAGACAAAATGTATTGGTTATAGTGCAAGCTTTAGTATATTTTTCACACTTTTCAGATCTATACAACAAATATTCCATGTGGGGCATGCTCTACAAGTTCTCTTGATAGAATAAGCCTTAATTAAGCAAGGTATGTCATTCTTGATATAACTCCTTTGTTGAGAGGTTCCAAGCATTGAAACATGGAGGAATTACATATAAGACACTAAAGAACATTGTGTACAATTTTCATACCTTTATTCATTGCATGTACATAGTTATGATTGTTTCAAGTTAGGGTTCTTCACTAATACAAAATTAGTCATGTGAGACTAAATTAAAGTTTCATGGAAATGTTAGTCTCTTGTTGTTAAAGTTAAGGAAGGTTTGCAGGTATGTGATCATATACACAAGGTCCGTTACAGAGTTATAATTTAGATTTTGATGATGAAATTGATGAGGGATTTTGGTTGAGGTATGTTATAGATAGAGGTTGTATAGAAGTGAGGTTGTGGCACATGGTTTGATGTAATGGTTTATGGTATTGGGTTTATGGATAGAGTGATGAATTGTTAGGTATATTTTGATGGTTATATTGGTGTATATCTTTGGTATATGGTTGAGGTACATGTTGGGTACATGGGGACCCAACATGTACCCAACATGTTGGGTAATTGTTAGATATAGTACATGTTAGAGACAAGTAGTTGATGAGTTGGGACATACATGAGGTGTATAGTTGATGATGTTGGTACATCTTGATGAGTCAGAGTTGATGTTTAGTTGATGCATTATTGGTACATGGTACGTGGTTGGAGGAACTTGTTAGTAGTATTGTTGACACATGGTTTATGGATAATGTAACATACTTGTCTTGGTATATTATTAGAAGAACATATCTATCTTGGTGATGATCATGAGTTGTTGTGATATGCTTGGTTGATGCACATCTTGGTGATATTTTGCATATGGTTGAGATTTCTCTTGGTGGTTGATCTTGGTGAGTAGATCTCATTTGGTTGATAAGATTGACAAGACATGTTCTTGTGATAGGTTGTTTGGAAAGGTTGTTGTGCTAGGCTATTTGTACAGTTTTGGTGCATGGTTGATGCACCTATTTATGGTATAAGTTGAGGTACAGGTTGATGCATGATACATTTTGGCACATGTTATTGGTACATGTTGTTTACAGTTTATTGGTCCAGGTTGATTACAAGTTGTTTGGTACATGTTGTTACAGGTTTTTTGGTGCAGGTTGATTGTTACAATTTTACAACAATATATCTCACAGTGATAGCATGACAGTGGTTCCATCATTCTACTTATATTTCATGGAAATTGGATGGGGAAAGGATAGGTGGTTGTAGCCACCTACCGATTGTAGCCAGAGAACATAGGGGGTTGTAGCCTCCTTCTATTTGTAGCTAGAGAATTGGGGATTTGGATCTTCCCTCAAGTTGTAGACTAAGAAACTAGGGGGTCGGAGCCTCCTTCCAATTGTAGCTGGAGAATTGGAAGTTGGTGCTTCCTTGAATGCAATTCCTGACATATAAGAAAAACATCACATGGTCCTCTCCCGCATTGGGTTTCCACATAAATACTGGTATACTTTGCATTGTGTGGATGTGTGTGTTATTGTTTATTATGGACTAATTAATTTTAATTCTTATGATAAAATAACATATTGATGATGAGAAAATGAACATGGTTGAATAAGTAAAAGTATATACATTATGGTTTAAAGGAATAATAATTCGTATAATTTCTCATTACTGATTCACCACCCCCCCCTCCCCCCTCTCAGTGATCCAACATCAGAGTCTTTTTGTATGGTTCCCATCAGAGGATTCTAAATATGAATTTTTTCCCTATCCTCATAGGGGTTTGTAAAGAGAATTCAACTTTATATCTCATAATGAAATAAATATAAAAATCTGATTTCTGATTTGAGTATCACATATGTATTTTGATGATTTGGTTCATAGTTTTCTTTTATCTCCATGTACATACTCATCTAATTTCTATTTTGTTTATTTCTTTTTCACAGTTACATATAATATCTAAAAAAACAACCTTGGCCCCTCATACTTAACACCTGCAGATTAAGTGATTGTTTCTTTTATTTTAAGGCTAAAAATGTCGAGTAACAACCCAACTATCTTTCCTTAGCCCAATAAGATCTGAAAATCCTTGAGTAAGGTTCCCCATACCTTTTCCTCAAAAATGTGGATGCTATGTGGTAAACCCATTTGCAATACATGATAATTCATATATCATAGGTTCATATGGAGATGCAAAGAATAAGAATACAGAAGTATGATTTTATAAAATATGCAAGAATTTGGATCTAGTATCAAGAATGAGCAGAGGAACTCGAAGACAACAAATTATGTCAAGAATAACTCACAAGTTGATCAAAGGCCAAGACTAAATAATATTAAGGTATGATTCTAGGTACAGCCATGAAGGCTTGGGGATACACTACACAAAAAAAAATCCACTCATGTTAATGAGAATGCTTAGTGGAATATTAGGGTAAGAGTAGACCATTAGTGGATTAAGTAATGAAGGTCCATTCACTTTAGATGATACCAAGGTAAAAAAAAAGTAAGTAATTTATGGGAATAACTGTTCAAAAAGGAATGGTAAGTCCAGGTGCTAGTGTTTTGATAAAAAGGACCTAGTGTATACATGGAGACAAGGGAAACACCTCAAGGATCAGTCATACAGTTGTTGGAGGATTACCTCCATTTCTTTCATAAGAGTAGTGTAGTGGAAGCATGGTTTGAATGTTGTCACTTTAGGGGTGAAGTAATAAAAAACATGTATGCTAAATGTGCCAGTAGATGTATAAATCAATACACTATGTGCATATTGGTTCTATAGGTATGTAACCATATGTCTAGGGAAGCAATTACATAAATCTTAGAGCATTCCAAAATTTTATAAAGTTCAAGAGTAAAAGAGAGATAATGGAAAAGGGTACCACTAGGGGAATTCCAAGTTATTTGAGTCTATTGTAGCACTCAAGAACAATGGAAATAATAAAGAGGGATGTTGAGTACATTTTAAAGGTGCTAAGTGCATTTCCAAGGTACAATGGGATGAAAAGTCAAAGAGAATTGAGCATGGAGGTGATGTCCTAAAGGGATATTAATGAGGAACCATGAAGAATAAAATAATTCTATGCTTAGTATAGAATGCAAAAGAGATGGTACCTAAAAAGAATCTATCTCAAGATGAAAAGAACCATGGGTGATATTCCAGGGGTTGGAAGTATCACTGAAAATTATGATGAAAATTAAAAGCAAAGTTAATTACTTCCAGTTAATTCTATGCAACTAGAAAATAATACATATGTGCATCATTATGGCATGTTGGAAATTGACTATGCAAGTCAAGTTGAAACACGATGGGTCAGGAAAGGATAAAGTAATGGTTCAAGAAAATGCAAGAGATGATGTGTTCAAACAAGGAAAGGATGAATCAATTTAGTCCAGTAAATAAATTGGTGTTAATTATCCAAAGTTAATCAGAGCACATGGATGGAATGAAATTTATTCATGTATGAGTTAGATTAGAGGAATCTGGGTAATAGTCGAATGTTGTAGATTCAAATCAGCCTAGTATTTTGTCGAGAATGTAAAAGTAGCCAAGAATGTTTGGGGATGGAAAAATACTCAGGACATAACCAAGCATGTACAATGATTTCAGTAAGAGTACAAAAGGATACAAGAACTAAATAAGACTTGAGATAGCTAAGAACAACAAGGAAAAGTGGTACATTAAGAGAAATGTTTTTTCAATTACTGTAGCATCAATTATGTTATGTCTTTTTGGACAACCATACATAGAACATGAAAATAGAATGCATATGCATTTATGAGCATGCTATTAATGCAGTATTACTGTATATAGATATCCATATAAGATGATGATGACTAGAAGTAGTCTATTTTTATATATACAATTATGGAAGTTGTTAATGATGGTTTGTGTGCCAGAAAAGAAATAATTATTGCATGGCTACAAGTGTTGTTGATAAGGTTTCTACACATGGAAGACATCCATATGAATGAAGATCCTACTAATAACAACTAGCCATGTAACATTAAATTTATTTAATGGAAGCTATGTAGATATGAATTTTATGTACTTATATTGCATAATTGTTGAAGGGGAATTTAGGTAAGAATTTCCCTGGCTAGAGTAAATTTTATAAAATTACATTATTTCATAATTTGGATGCATTAATGGAAATAAGATACCACTAGGTATGGTAAAGGCTGGAGGCCTACAATAATTATAAAAGTTTCTTAGATTTTGAATGCATACAAATGACATAATATAATTTCATGTTATATTTATTATGAGCTAATACTCAAAGTGATAAAATGGTATGATCCTGTTATAGGAATACATGCCAACAAAGCTAGTCATGTATGAGACCATGACATGGTTGATTATGGAAAGGATATGTGCCACCCAAATATCCAATGAACTTATTACTACTAAATAATGTTTGGAATGCAACCTTTTTCTAACACTAATGAAAACCACACAATTATATTCTTGGTGTAGTGTTTAGGTTGAAAATGAAGGCATCCAAATAGTTGAGCAAGCAATAGAAGTGTATGGAGAATGTGTTGAGGCATTTATCATATTTTCCCATTACCAATGGTGAGATACATGAGTTAGATATAGATCATGTTGAATCCAATAGAAGAGTGCATTGAACAATAGAAATGAATAAATCGTGAAGGTGTGTAAGTGGTAGAGTTTCACTTATACATGATAAAATTGTTAGGCTTGAAGGAATTTGTCGAATGCATTTTTGTGAATGCATGAACATATGTTATTTAACATAAATGAGTATGATAACAACTGAAATGTTATAATTATCACTAAATCATGGACTTGATAACATTTCAGGTATTGTTATGCATTGTAGCGAGCAAGTTGCAAACTAAAGTAGTCACCTAAACATTGACTACAAGAAATTTATGTTCAGATAAAGCAGTAATGAAAATAATGATATTGAATGGATGAACATCTTAATTGATAAAGAAGAACATGCAAACAATGATAATTTCATTTTATTAAATAACTGGTTTGATAGCTATGATTGAATTGTTAAGAGTAGACAATGTTTAAATCACTTGTAATCCTTTGTAAGTATTACAATAGAATTTTATGGTACATGAAATATGAATAATCTATTGGTTGAATGAAATATGGAAGCATTTCAGGAAAAACATCCTCAAGTATGGTGTTGCAGGAAGCCATAATAAATATTGATTCATGTTGTTGCATTAGCCAAGAAAATTATGAGATAAAATTTCATATTTGGAAAAAAGTTGAATTTCCTTATGAAATAATATTGAATTTGTAAATGAAGTTTTATAATGTTGTCTCATAGCTATTGCATGTGTGTGATACATATGCGATAATATCTATTGAATATAGAATTCTTGGGAAGAATTAATACTATTGGGATATTGAAGTCCTACGATTGCAACAAATACAGATCCTTAGTGGGGATCTATAGATAAAATGACACTCTACTTGTGTGTGAAAGCCTTGGCAAGATGGAACTCTGAAGGACTGCACATTAGTGAAAGGATGCTTGAGCCTAGATGGGTGAGTGCAACAAGGAAGAGGCAACTCAACAATGGTACAATGGCTAAAATATTTCCAGAAGAAACTCGATGGAATAGATAAAAGGACTTCTAGATGAAGTATGAAGACATGAATATGATGCTTGACAAGAAGTGCACCAGAAGTATAAAAAAACTTCCATAGAAAAGGCATGAAGATGTTTGAATAATTTTTAATGTACATGTCTATAATGCACTGAGGACAATGCATAAATAAGTGGGAGGAGAATGTAATACCCCAAGTTAGTCCCCCATGTAATTGTACGTATATTTTATAGGATGGTGGTCCAGGATATTATTACATGATTTTAGGGGCTAAATTTCGCAGATGGGCTAATTTTCCATGATTTTTCCCAAAAAAAGATTCGTTAATTTCCATTTTTTCTAAAAACGATTCGCCCAAATTTAGCATAATAAAATTATTTTTCCTTAAATATCGCCAAAATTTTATAGAAAGTATATAAATCCTTAGAAATTTGAATATTTTTACAAAACTATTGCCAAACATTTTACATTTTGCATATTAGGGACTAGTAATATTAGCCCATGTTTCTACATTTTAATATAAATTTCCATCCTTAAAATCATCCCTAGATATTATAGGCTAGAGTGCTTATGTGATTGTTAGGTTGTAGAGCCCTGGTTGCTAAAAGACCATCGTGCCTATTTTTTTAATATGTAAAAAATCATGCTATTAATAAAATAAATCATTGTTGTAGACCAACCCAACAAGAGAGATGGGGGGATAAACTCCACTAGAAAGGGAAAGGGGGGATATGAGTCTAGGAAAGGGATAAGCGAAGGGGGATTAATCCAAATGGAATATTATATTAATATTCCTTAAATCCAAAGTATGGATATGAATATATCCTAAGTTTCTAAAGTGGGGACAACGGGGTTCCTTGAGTTCCATGTGTCATAAAAGGAACATCCATATAGAAGAGGGAGATTTAGTGTAGTTGGGATCATTAATTCATCATCCCTTTATCATTATGCCATCACTCATCATATGTACTAGGGAAGTGGACTCTGCATCCATACCTATATGTGGGAGATGATTTTAGACAGGGACTGGAAGAAGTGGGTTATCAGGCATGTGGTGGAAGAAACGAGTTGTCAGGGCCACGGTCGAAGAAGTGGGTTGTCAAGCCTGTGGTCAAATAAGTAGGTTTTCAATCCCATGAGCATTCTCTGAAGGTGAGAGAACTACTTTGAATTAATTCCCAAGCTGCTAAGTTGTAGCTATAGGGATCTGAGACTCCCTATATATCTTATTATTAAATCCCCATAAGGGAAGTGGGGAAGCCAAAGGATTATTAAACAGAGAAGGGGGACACTTCCTGGGGTGGGAAAAGCATGTGGGGGATGGGGGATTGTATGTTGGTTTCTATATTGGGCACATGAGTTTGAGAATTGATATTGTATGAGAGACCTTAGCTTGTCTTATGATTTCCTTTGCACTGGTGGAGTCTTAGCCCCAACTCAAGGTGACCCACTGTTGAAAGTTATGTGCTGTGTGGTTTATGGTTAGCATGAACATGGAAGGTATGCACACAATTAATGTTTTTACCACAATATATGTGTGTCGATTTAATGAGTATTATTCTATTGTATAGTGTTTGTAATTATGTTAATTTCATTCTTCTATAGTTATACTTACATTTTGTTTATTGTGCATGAGTTATTTATTTCTATTATTGAAATTGTATATATATGCATAGATTATTGTGTGTTTTTATTATTCTGCATAATGTTGTTCATATGAAAAGCATAACAGTGAATCAAAATGCTATCAACAGTCGAAATTTTGAGGTGACATTTCCCAACATGGAGCTAGGGATTTTACAGAAAAGGGAGAATCCACCAAGTCCAAAACATCTACAGGGAGAGTTGTGGAATGTAAAGTTGTGCCTGAACTAGAAGATAATTTTTTTCAATTAGCTTCTTCTCTCCATGCCTTTGCAATATTGAATTCCTCATATTTTCTTGAGGTGACCAGTGCCTTAGGAACAACCTGAAACAAAATCACAGAACTGGAGGTAGTATTGAAGACTATGAAGGACAAACTCACATCATAATTTGAAGAAGACACAAGGGTGGTTGAAACCCTTAACAGAAAAAAATTGAATAAAGAATTGCAAATGAAAAAGGATGAGATGAATGCATAATTTGAGATAAGAGAACAAACCCAATAGGAAACTCATGCTAGAGAATTGGAATGTATAAAGCTAAAACTAGGTGATGAGATAAAACAACTCAAAAGGGAACACATGGAAGAAACTACCAAGTTAAAAACATCATTAACTGAATCTAAAAGATTCACTGAGAAACAAAATGTCTAGATCCTGGGATTAAGACAAGAAAAGAAAAAGCATGAAAAAGCTCTGGAAGAGAGCAAGGAATCAACTCTCGATGTAGAAATTGTCAAGGCCTAGACATTGGAGTTAAATGAGAAACTAAAATTTGAGCATAAAGAATTAATATGTTTGATCAGTGATATGCATACTGATTGAGATGATCAACTAAGGCCGCAAGACAAAATAGATGAAATTCAAGGACAATATCAAGAGGAAAATGATTCATTTGATAAAATTATCAATTGGAAATAAATGTATGAAGCCCCCCAGCTACACTACCCTATATGATAAGAAGGAGAAAATCAGGTAGCGAGTTTTCTTTGATACTTAGGAACATTTATTGAACGACCTTCAAGTCATTCAAGAAGCAACAACTAAGACCTGGAAGAAGTTCCGGAGTAGATTATATGGTCTCAAGGAAAAATTTGGAATGCAATTGATGTCCCCCATCGATGAGGAAAAACCTTCCACAATAAGAATAAATGAGGTGGAGGAACACAAGGAAATCAACAAAGTAAACATTGAAAATATAAATCAGGTGAAAAAATAATCTCTAGAAGAACACTTGTTGAAGCATGCTAACCTCATCAACATGACCAAACAATTTGTGAAACACACAACGCAGAAGTTAAAGTTATAAGTGTCCTTGAAATTTTCCAATGGGGAATTAGTCATGGGAAAAATGTAATCAAGAAAACTAGAGGATATAAGGAAAGAGTATTCCCTCTAGGGAAAATATCAAGACTAGATGCAGGGGAAGAATAACTCGTAATGACAATTTTGTTTGTAATTTCTCCAAATGTGTCATTCCCTCTATTTTTTAATTTTATTTTGTCTAGGATTATGAAGATTCATTTTTTTAAATTTCCCTATACTCATTATTGATCCAAAAGAATGTAAACAATCACTCGAAAATTATAAAAGAGGACTTCCCATGAAAAAGGGATTTTGATTTTTGGATTATAGTTGAACAATACTATTAATGTATGTTTAATTTGAACCAAATACATTTTGTAGATCTTGTAATTGATGTGTATGAATGATATTTTTATATTTATGCATATTCATTTATCTGATATGTGAATGTTGGTTTTATGAATTACTTCTAGACTAATTTTCATATGTTTATAGCTACCATGATTTTCATTCTAAGTGTAGTGACAATGTGATAAATAGGTGAATCAATTAGTTTTTTCTAACTTATGATATTGCTAAGTCTTCATATTTCTTTCCCTTATGAATTATTTCTGTGCAAGTGATACAAATATTAAAGTACAATTATCTTTTACTTTTCTCCTGATCAGGATAGGATATAATATAATAGATTAGAAGTGCATCTTAGGACTGCAGATAATCATTTTAGTTTAGAATTAGTTATTTATAGTTTTAATTCATCTAAGAATATTTGTTTATTAGATTCATATTTAAATAGTAAATTAGTTATATTGGTAACCAATCCAAAATATGGTCGGAAATGCTGTTACAAATGAGAGTTGGTCTAATTTGAACCTACCATTATGTGTTCTCCCTTACCTTCTTGAATGGGTCATTATGGCCCATCAACATAAATGACACTATAAGGAGGGCCATAGAACTGAATGGCTTCAAAGAAAAGCACAAACCCTTCCCATTATATTTTGCAAGTAAAAACTTCCTTTTCCAGTGATTCCCATCAATTTCGTTATGAGAATAATTATCTTTCCATGTAGTATAATGTGAACAAACTAGCTCATGCCAATACTCAACGTGCTTCCACTCATTCTGAATTCACATTATCCTCTCCACAACCTCACATATTAACCCCCGTATAGGTCGATACCATTCTTGTGTAGTCCCAAGGGTAGGTAAATCATGCCATATCTAGACAATGGAGCAAATAGACATGAAAAATTCCCATTGACTATTCAGTACCTCAAGTTCGGGATATTCCTTGAATAAAATACCCACTCTCTATCAAACCTTTCAAATATCAAGAAAATCCTATTGTCAAAACTTTTGAATATCACCTAGGTCAAGATACATCATATTTTGCAGAGACTTCCAATTTTGACTTTGAACATTACTTACTAAGTAACGTATCTGATCACCCACAGGCCAGGATATGCCACTTAAACATAATGCAACACACCCATCCACCAACATGTAGGGCATGTTGCAATCCCAAGACACATTTCTCTAAACTTATCTCGAAATCAAAATACTTCTCATTAATAAAAGAGGCATGGAACCACATGAATTAATCAAGATCCACGCCACAACATAAAAGAGATAAACAACGTGACATACACATCAAATAGACAGTAACGGGAAACTTAAAATACATATCTTAGAGACAAGTAAATACACAATGGAATAAACATATACAAAAAATACAGAGATAACTTATCTTTTAAGTAAACATTCACCAATTGGTTGCAGACCAACGACGTTCCTCCCGACCATAGACATTGTTGTTCATTTACTCTCAATAGCAGGTCACCCCTGATCCAGGGCTATGAATCCACAAGGATGGGTACTGGGAAAAATCTAAAACACACACCAGTTCGCTAACTATCTGTCAGTTTTCACAACCTCACAACAAAACCAAACTTTCCCTCACTCTCTCCCCCTCATCCTACACTACCCAAAGAAACAAACACCCTTCTATGCCATACAGTCCCTCAGAATATCCCATTTCTCTCCAGGGATCCATTGCTATTGGTTAGGAAATATCCTTACTGGAAACTCCAAGTATTCTCAACTTTGGAAAGTTCTATCCGACCTTCCACCAGTCTCACAACTAACAAGCCTCTCAACACTCAATCTATGAAAGACCTTTCAACACTCACAGTAATCCAAATTACAACAAATCTCTTCTACCCATCCCACACAACCCCAAGAGAATGGACCCCCTTCTTTTCCATGCAGTCCATTAGGTTTTCCATCTCCTTCCAAGGCTATGGTGCTTCTAGTTAAGAATTTTCCTACTGGAACTCCTAGGAGTTGCATCTTTTGACAGTTCTATCTAAAATACCATCAAGATCATGCACACATGAATCCATTCCCTTATGGATTTTTCAATAATTATTATATCCAGTCATCAATGTCTCTCCTCTTCCTACAATTCATTTCCATGCTCAACCTAAGAGCATACGAACTAGCAATAGTGAGTGAAGAGGAAAGAAGAACAAGGGAACAAGGGAACAAAACAAACTAGGGGAAGAATATGAACAAAAGGGAAGAACATTCCCCAAACTTCAACCATATCCATCTTCGTGCAACTATTCATATCCATGCTTAGACCAAGAGCACACGATTCAACCCGAGTGAAGGAAAAGGAAGAAGAAAAAGAACCAGGGAGAAGAAGAACACCAAAAGAACCCCCAAGGGATGTTTATATAATCACAAGAACCAAGAAGTACATGGCCTTCCCCAAGAAGTCCATGTAACCACTTTTCTCCATAAAATATATTATCGTAAATAAAAATAATAATAAAAATACTTAGCCCCTCAAGCCCCCTGTCTCATGGAATCATATCCCCCTATCACTTTTGTCCTTATCTGTATTGCATCCAACAATGTATTTTATTAATGTATATGAAGTATTGCATTTCCTGGGCACTCTGGCCCCTTTTCGAATTTACCAGGTCACCAACCTAGGTCACAATTACATAATGCATTATAGTTCATAAGGGTTAAAACTGGGATATTACATCCCTCCCCCATTATTTTGGCACTGTCCTCGGTGAAAAACACAGTTCCAATTTTATTAACATTACAAATATAGGCTCTTTGGCCTTAATCCACACAGGCATTCCAACCAACTCTTATATACATAGGCACTCTGGCTTAAAATTAAGCATGTATACACATGTGTTCCAACCCAAAAAATGTATAATGATATTCATAATTTGTATTTCTGGTAGCAGTTCCAACCAACAAGCTCTCCTTCCCTCTCATCTCTGCACAACCCAAATAAATGAACCCCTTTCTCTACCATGGAGTCCCTCAAGCTATTCCACTTCTCTCAATGGCTCTATTGCACTAAGACAAGAAGTTTCAAAGTTGTGGCTTGTTAGGTAGCTAGAGAGGTAGTGGGGGGGGGCTAGAGGGCCCATAGTGATAATAGTGGAGGCCATTCAATGTAAGGTGGATTAGGTCCAATGTATTATTAAATAAGGCCCACTATGGGAGTTAGATATAATAAATGTAATAAGACATCTTAGAAAGTTCTACTTCTAGAAGATTCCTCCTCTAGAATGTTCTTAGGTGATGGTAACACTATATAAATGGGTTCAACCAATGTAATGGGATATGAAGAGAAGTATTGTATTTGGAGGGGTATCTCAATATGAGGATTCCCCATCGAAGAGGCAAGTGAATAGGAGATGATCCCTTCCATTAAAGGATCCATTGTATGGTGTTGCCCTACCTCAAGGGTTTTGATATAATAAAGTGTGATTTCTTCTATATTGCTATGTGGATCTATTGTGTATTCAATATTTGTGGTGATTATATTTGTATATCTACTCAAGTAGTTAACAATTGGTATCAGATCACTTTCCTTGGCCAAAGAAGGGAAGCAATTTTTGTTGTTTTTTGTAGATTTTTTCTAGGGAAGAAAAAGAGGGTGACGCACTTCAGTTTCATACATGAATCTTTATGAGATGAATTTGGAAATAAAAAATGGGTATTTGAATTCCTCTCAAAAAAATACCCAATTTCAAAAAACAAAATTAACCGAAATGGAGTCTGGGAAGTAAAGTTATGATCATTTTAAATTCAACAGTTTTCAGGGTTTTTCCAGAAAAAAACCACGATTTTCTGCAGTAATTTATTGTTCTATTTTTTGGGTTTTTTCGTGACGGTGGTAGGACTGCAGAGTTCATAGATTTTCATAGGGTGCTCAGATGGATATTTCCTATCAAACCCTCAAATAAATTCTACAAATTACTGAAGCATTCAAATCCCAATTGTATGACACATTGCGTGGCACATTGCATGACAAATTTCATGACCTTCCAGATGGCCTCAATGATAGTTTTTGTAGTATTCAAGATTCATTAGATAACATGCAAGAGAGATTTATTATGGCAGAGATCAGGGATGAATATACTCAAGAAATGTATTCTTGGTATGATTTTGAAGCCAATTGTGATGATTGGTATATGGATAGTTGTCATTTCTAGGATGACAACCACTTCCATATTTTATTTGATGACTCTATTCCACCTTCTGTAGAGCACATCAATTTGACACATCATGAGCTAGTTATGATTACCAGTGTCTAGCATGCATATTCTACAACGATATTGTTCCTTCTAGATTCAAATTTGACCCTTTCCCACTATGTGGATGGATATTGTTATTTTGATCCACATGATGGGTGTCAGTATTCAAAGAATCATTTTAAGTTGGTTATTGGGTGCCGATATCTTCCGTGTGGAGTTCACATGAACAATTGGACATGGGACCCTAGTTCTACTATTTTGATCCACATGATGGGTGTCAGTATTCAGAGAATCATTTTAAGTTGGTTATTGGGTGCCGATATCTTCCGTGTGGAGTTCACATGAACAATTGGACAATGGCAGTTGGACTACTTCAGCATGGTGGCCTCCATTTCTCAATGGTACCCTAGTTCTCTAGTCTACTTCAACACTATGGTCCACACTTATCCATGGGACCCTGGTATATGGTTGTGCATCAAGCGCTGAGGACAACACTTACATAAGGGGGATGTAATGTTAGGTAGCTAGAGAGGTAGTAGAGGGGCCCAGAGGGCCCATAGTGATAATAGTGGAGGTCATTCAATGTAAGGTGGACTAGGTCCACTATATTATTAAATAAGGCCCACTATGGTTGTTAGATATAATAAATAGGTAGTTATATATAATAAATGTAAGAGGACTTCTTAGACGGTTCTACATCTAGAAGATTTTTCCTCTAGAATGTTCTCAGGCGATGATAGCACTATATAAATGGGTTCAAGAAATGTAATGGGATATGAAGAGAAGTATTGTATTTGGAGAGGTATCTCAATAGGAAGATGCCCCCTCGAAGAGGCAAGTGAAAATGAGAGAATCCCTTCCATTATAGGATCCATTGTATGGTGTTGCTCTACCTCAAGGGTTTTGATATAATAAAGTGTGATTTCTTCTATATTTCTTTGTGGATCTATTGTGTATTCAATATTTGTGGTGATTATATTTGTAGATCTACTCAATAACTTAACAATTGTACATCAAGCATTTATGACAATGCTTTCATAAGGGGGATGGAATGTTAAGTAGCTAGAGAGGTAGTAGTGGGGGCCTAGAGGGCCCATAATGATAATAGTGAAGGCCATTCAATGTAAGGTGTTTTAGGTCCACTATATTATTAAATAAGGCCCACTTTGGTAGTTAAATATAATAAATGAGTAGTTAGATATAATAAATGTAAGAGGACTTCCTGGAAGGTTCTACTTCTAGAAGATTCCTCCTCTAGAATGTTCTTAGGTGATGGTAGCACTATTTAAGGTGTTCAAGCAATGTAATGGGATATGAATAGAAGTATTTTATTGTTAGTGTAATCTCATTAGGAGGATGCCCCCTCGAAGAGGCGAGTGAACAAGAGAGTATCCCTTACATAGTAGGATCCATTGTATGGTATTTCCCTACCCTAAGGGTTTTGATATAATAAAGTGGTGGTTTTCTATATTGTTCCATATATCTTGTGTGGTGATTGTATTCAGATATCTTTGGCACTATTGTGGTATTTTGTATTCAGGTATTTGGTACATATCAATAATTCTAGTTGCAATAAGACGATTGGACATTCTTCATTTCATGCCTTCATCATTGAGCACGATTTCATTCTGGTGTTCTTTTTCCTAAGATTCTAACTTCAAAAGACAACATCTCATATGTATTATAAAAATGCAGTCATCATGAGATATTGTTATAATAATTTCAATCATAAATGTCAAATATCTTTTATACAGGAAACCAAAATTTTCCAAGCATGAGCTTTCTGCTCATAATTTTTGGCTCTGCAACTGTAGATATCAATATTCCTTATGCGCTTACATCCCTTCCATATTCAACACCATCCTACCTACAGTTTCCTTGATTTACATTCAGCCAAAACAATTTGTCAGTAATTTATTAAATTATAATTCCCAAAATTGTTTCGTATAGGAAGGAAAAAACATCCAGACATTAGCTTCTACTGTAATAATTTGGCTATTGCATCAATAGGCATTTGTCTTGTTTAGGAAATTCCAACTCTTCCATATTCAAGACCCTTTCTTCCTGCAATTTCATCATTCCTCGACCAACAAAATTGTCAATATCTTAGATACAAGCTATATATATATATATATATATATATATATATATAGAAACAAGTGATCTCAGAATTGTTTGCTACTACAATTCATTTACTTCCATCGATCCAACTATCAATTGGAATGATCTCATCATTACATAAACATCTATTATCAACCACTACTTTCCATAAATATCATTGTGTTTCCCCCAACAAACCTTTTTTGTAATTTATCATTATGTAGCTACTTTAACCTGCAACTTTCTTGTTGTAATATCTAACAGTCCCTGAAGTGTTTTCAACTTCATGAGTTAGAAATACTCACATCATTTCAGCTGTTAGCATAATCATTTCTATGTTATATAATATATACATGCATTCACCCCAAACTAACTCAATGATTCATGTACTTGTAACATTTTTAATAGCTCCAAATCTGATCTTGAAATTGTAACAACAAAAATACAATCACCTTCAACTAGTATTCATATTAAATATAATGCATCTATCCATCATTACGTATTTTGAGTACCACAAGCTTTTCATAATGCAACAATTTATTACTAAATAAAACAACAATCAATGTGCCAATACCCATGGCCACATATCTAGAATGTATCCATGCATTGGATACATAATACCACAAAACTATGTCACGCATTCCACCACAATGATTTGGAAGGGTTGGCCAACACCTCAACACATCATCCACATACTTCCTACTAGTTGCTTGACTATTTGGATACATTCCTTTTCAACCCAAAAACAACACCAAGAATGTAATTCTCAAGTGATCTTTAGTGTTGACAAGGAGGTCGTAGTCCAAACATCAGATATACAGTAGATACCATTGAGCACTCACATAGCACTATATCCCTTCCATATCCAACCATATTATGGTCTCACACATGGCTAACTCTATGGATATTCATTGTTATAGAAGGAGTATCTCTCCTAAATTAACCCGACTATGATCCCATAACCAATCATAACACAACATGCAACTAAATTTTTATCTAAATGCATTCTAGCATCAACAACAATTGCATACTCTAGGTCTTTGGCCATTACATATCAATTTAAATATTGAAAATTAACTGAGGGAATTCTTACCTAAATCTCCTTCAACATGTATGCATCAACATAAACTAAATGCATACATGCATGGTTGTTATCAACCTACTTGTTTCTATATACCAATTGATATTTGTAGAAGCTTACATACATCCTCCTTCATTATTTCGATCACCATTCATGCCACCCTCATGGGTCTTCACCTAGATGGAGATCATAAGCAGCAACAACATCCACATTTTTAACCCTACTATATCATTTTTCCTGAAAACATAATCCATCATTAGTCATACTAGAACATTATTTCATAATAATAGACTATTCTAAGTTCACAAGCATGTTATATGCATATCCAAGCATGTGCAATTGCACATCCATATGCACTAAGAATTTACTGTTAGCATGCCTACTAATGCATATGCATTTAAACTTCATTGTATGCCTCATGCACTCTAGTGGATTTCTATTTTAACTCACTTATCTATTTATCTATTTATGTTGTAGTTGGTTTTCCTTGAAGTCCTTTAGATCCTTGCTTCATTTTGTGCTTCTATTCTGCTCATCTACACTATTATTCCCTGGTCTAAACACTTTTCATGCAAATTCCACTTGGCCATTCTACAATCCAACCAATGTGTTCTATTTTTAGCAGCCTCTCCTAGGAAGTCATATCCAAATTTACCTTTATGAAACATTCCAGCACCCTAGAATGAAGTATCTCAAACATTCCATCACCCTACTACAACATTCTTGAATCAAATACTATTACTCCTAATTGTACACTAGGTTACTTCATTAACATTTACATGTGAAAGTATACCTTTCACACTTAATACCATTTCCAAATGGAAGTCCATTTTCATTTAGTGACACTTTTCAAGTGAGAGAGAATTTCAATTTGTCTGCATTGGCATCTTGTTTCCACTTTGAACTATGATTCCAGAAGTGGATTTCTTTCACTGAGTACTTCTAGTTACGTACATAAGTCATATCTAACAAATTCTTCCCTGAAACTCTTATGCTTGACACATAGAGATTATTCACACACCACCTCTTAATCTCTTTGTTTTCTTCCACATCAATCTTTCAATTGTCTACACATATTTACCTTCAAGGATATGGAGTCTTACTTTTCCTTTCTATTCCCATTAATGACATTATTCACCTACTAGCTTCATGTCCTATGTGAGGATTCTTTCTGTTGTAGTACCTGCAATTTATTCGCATTCTGGATTATCAACATAATAATTATTCTATTATTCTCTTCTCGAGTTCTTTATCCAATTTCAATTAGTTTCTTTGTAGATCTTTATTACCTCATCCAACTTATGTAAGACCTGCCATGCTTCCATGACCCTAACATTTGATCCTAAATTGGAAATGCTCTGATTATACCTCTGATCCTGACAAAATCTTGAAGAAATCATCTCATTAGAATTATACATATCATACAAGATTTTCAATTAAATTTACAGGTACCTTTTCTATTCTCCCTAATCATACATCTGAGTTGAAAGTTAGGGTTTCCCGAAAAATCACTTTCAACCCCCTTAGTTGATACAACAAATCGAATTCTGCACATGCAATTTCTTCAAACCCCTTCCCCAGGTTATCATGGCTCGAAACCATGGGCTTAATCCTTCCTTAGCTCTTTTCTTTCTTCAATACAAACAAAATTTGGCCACTAGCCCCATTTTACTTCGACTGAAGTCTCATAGGACCAAGGGCTATGACCAAGCGTTTAGTTGGAGGTGCTTATCCAAATCTTCGAGACATTGTGGATCTAGGTATTTGGGCCTTTGGGATTTTACCTTCATCACACTTCACATTTCCTAATATGTTGAAGTAGAGAATCTCTCGAATGGACCCTTCTTCATAACTTCATGGCTCTAGAAATTTGGCCTTCAGAGGTTCCGTTTATTCCACATAACATTCCCTCCAAACGTCGAACTGGAAAAATCTAAGAGCGACTCTTCGTAGCATCTCTACTCTAGTGCTCTGAAGCTTCAGAGTTTAGAGGTTTTTACAAGAACATACTCCCTTTTCCCCAAGTGTTGAATATCTGAACTTCCAGAGTCGCATCAAAAACTACGGACCAAGGGTAATACATATAAAAAATATAGAGATGACACATGGCCTAATCTATAGGTGAAATGTGTCAAGTCATAATTAGCACAAAAGTTCTGTGAATATTATAAAATAGGATGACACATGGAATGCATGAAGTGGGTCTGCATCACCCTCGGTGACGTTAGCATGTCACGTCACTCCAACGCTCCTGGACTTCATCTAGTTTGAACTTCAGAAGTTTCTTCTACCACACACTTCAAAAATCATGAACATCAAACTAGCAGACTCCCAGTCTGTCTCTCTTCATTGCTTCGAGACTTCAGGCTTTGGGGGACTTCACCACGTACCATTACAAATGTCCCAAACCGTCAAAATTTGGAATTGTGCTTCTCTCAAGTTTCAAGACTACAACATTTCGAGGCTTCTAGCTTCAAAGTATTTTTTTCAACTCCATCCAATATTTCCTCTGAACGCCAGACTTTTAAACAATCACTAATTTGTGGATATGTGTCTCCTAACCACGAACGATCCAGATTGACTCTTGACTTTGGCACTTCGAAGAAAATATATTCAAGTGACATAAGGACTAAAACTCGTAAATGCTGAATATTTGATAATTTGTAGACACATTTCTTAGAAAATGAATGATCATGATTTGCTCCAAAGATCGAGACTTTGGGATATTTTCTTCCTGGTAGATTAAGGACTTGCTTCTACCGGAGTGTTGAACCTCCGAACTATTGTGAGATCTATGGCTCACACTTGCTTGCTCGCAAATTTGATGACTAGGATATGATTTTCTCCACTGTGCCTCACCTCTTGATCTATTCCTGATCCAAAGGCCCAAATCTATCCTTGGAGAAATCCAACAATCAACTACTCCAACCTATGATCTACGATGTAGATTCACTTTGGGACTTTAGATCTTTGAGGGATTTACCTCCTTTTCATCAAATACTTAAAATTTTCTGAAGCAATGAAGTCCGAAGGACTCCGGTGCTTAACAACCCTACACATTCTCCATATCTGATGGCTGCAAAGGATCTATCTTCTCCCAAGAAGATCCAATTGTCCAAATCTAAACTTGATCCCACGGTGGTGATCATTCCCAAATTCGAAAGGGACGGTCACGATCCTTCAATCCTTTAATAAGGATCTCAAACATTCTAGCTTATGCACAGACTCTGCAATTACATTCCTCTAAAGCTTCATGACTTCAAAGTCCTAACTCGATCTCAACCACAAGATCTTGTCCAACAGATCTGACCCATTCTGTCCCAATGTTTAACCCTATAGCTCTGATACCAATATGTAACATACCCAACCACCCACAGGCCAGGATATGCCACTTAAGAAGGCTACAACACACCCATCCACCAGCAGGAGGGGCATGTTGTAGTCCCAAAACTTGGTTCTATGAACTTAACTTGAAATCAAAAGACTTCTCATTAATAAAAGAGGCATGAAAACTACATACATTGATCAAGATCCATCACACAACATAAAAGAGATAAACAATGTTCCATGCATAGAAAATAGCCAACATGTATGCACCTTAAAATACATATCTTAGAGATAATTAAATACACAACAGAATAAACAAATACATAAAATGCAGAGAGAACTTATCTTTCAAGTAAACATTCACCAAATGGCTAAAGACTGAGGATGTTCCTCCCAACCATAGACATTGTTGTTCATTTACTCTCAATAATAGGTCACCCCCAAGACAGGGCTATGAATCCACAAGGATGGGTCCTGAGCCAAATCTAAAGCACACAACAATTGGCTAACTAGCTCTCAGGTTTCCCAACCTCACAGTGAAGCCCAAATTTCCATCTCTCTTTCCCCCACATCTTGCACCACCCAAAGAAATAGATACCCTTATCTGCCATGTAGTCCCTTAGACTATCTCATTTCTCTCTAGGGATCTAGTGCTACTTGTTAAGAAATATCCTTACTAGAAAATCCAAGTATTCTCAATTGTGGACAATTCTATCCAAACTTCCATCAATCTCATAAATAACATAGCTCTCAGCACTCAAGCTATCACAGGCCTTTCCACACTCACAACAACCCAAAGTACACCAAATATCTTCCACCCATCCTACACGACCCCAAGAGAATGGACCCCCTTCTATGCCACGTCATCCATCAGGTTGTCCATCTCCTTCCAAGGCTCCATTGCTTCTGGTTAAGAATCTCCCTTCTGGGACACTCAGGACTCATAACAATGGATAGTTCTATCTGAACTCGCATCAAGATCATGCACACATGCATCCATTCCCTTCTACAATGATAAATAATTATTACATCCATTCATCAATGGCTCTCCTCTTCCTACCATTCGTTTCCATGCTCAACTCAAGATAATATGAACTAGAAATAGTGAGTGAAGAGGAAAGAAGAATAAGGGAACAAGGGAACAAAACAAACCAGGGTAAGAATATGAATAAAAGGGAAGAATGACCCCCAAACTTCACCCAGAGACATCTTCATGCAACCATTCATATCCATGCTCATACCAAGAGAACATGAATTCATCCCTAGTGAAGGAAAATGAAGAATAAGAAGAACAACTAGGGAGAAGAAGTGCACCAAAACAACCCCCAAAGGATCTTTGCATAATTATAAGAACCAAGAACCACATGGCGTTCCCCAAGAAGCCCATGTAACTACTTTTCTCCATAAAATCAATTATGGTAAATAAAAATAATAATAAAAGGACTTATCCCCTCAAGACCCCTCTCTCGTGAAATCA
This sequence comes from Picea glauca, assembly GCA_000966675.3. Lineage (NCBI taxonomy): Eukaryota > Viridiplantae > Streptophyta > Pinopsida > Pinales > Pinaceae > Picea > Picea glauca. The sequence continues at coordinate 1,409,737 of JZKD02S1642911.1, forward strand.
TATCCCCCTATCTCTTTTTTCCTTGTCCATCTTGTAACTAGAGGTGTATTTTATTAATGTATATGAAGTATTACACTTCCTAGGCACTCTGGCCCCTTTTCGACTTTACCGGCTCACCAACCTAAGTCACAATTACATAATATATTATAGTTCATAAGGGCTAAAAAATGGATGTTACATACTGGCTGGTGGTGTCGGTGTAGACCTCCCTCTCCTCCTGGGTCCCCACCTTATAAACCAAGAAACGAGTAGGAAAAGGAACCTAAGTAAAGTGAACCAGAGAACAACCCACTTCAGATAAACTTGTATCAACCTACAAATATGTCTGGAGATAATGGAAATCAAAATACCCATCCCTATCAACCATGGATTATTCTTGATGCAGTCATCATACCTCGAATTCTACATGAGATGCCCAAACATCTAGAGAATTGTTTTCCAAAATATAACCACGACAAAAAATATTCGGTTGAAGACCACGTTAATAGATTCTTAGTTTTTGTAAGACTCCAAAGAATTTGTCACAAAGATTTTGTTTGTTGGTTTCCACCCCCTACATTTGAGAATAGAACCTCGACATGGCTCTTCTATTTAGAGGAAGCCTCAATCACTAGTTGGAGAACTTTTGAGACCATTTTTCTTAGTAAATTTAGAGAAAATAAAACACCAACAACTTTGTTCCTGGAGCTGTCCAGAATTAAAATGGATTCTAAGGAACTGGTAAATGATTACAATCAACACTTCCTTACCCTATTAAAACGAATCCCATGAGCCTCTAATATTGTTGAAGATGTTTCCATTGAATTTTATACCTCTAGTTTACCCATGTTCATGGTGATTTTTGTCAAGAATGACAAGAGGTCCACCCTTGAAGAAACTTTTCATGAATCCCTTAAGGTTGAGAAGAACATGATAAGTTGAAAAGGAAATACTGGAGAAGAATCATCCAAAGATAAAGGTAAATCCAAAGAAACTATGTCAAAACCATCAGAAGAGAAGAACAATTATGTTTTCATGGATATGGAAGCTCTCTAGAGGATTGTTAAGAAACCCTCCAATGAGATGATAGATTTGAAGAAGCGTGGTGGAGAAGAATCTTCTAGCTAAAATAATTTTTTTAGATTTCCTCCCAATAAAGACAAAAATACTCCCCCAACCAATAAAACCAACCCTTCTCAGGCAAATTGTATTAACATGGAAGATATTGTTCAAGCCTTACATACTTGGGCAACATAAAATATGACTGAGGTCAATGATGAAGGAGAGGAAAATTAGGAACAACAAGAACAACCTCATTTATGAAATTCTGAACAACACTCAATCTAAAATCCTTCATTGCACTCAGAATGTTGATCGAAACTATAATATAGTAGATCGGGATGACATTTCTTCTAGTTTACAACCTAACATAATTTCCAAGGATAAATTAGAGATACTTACTAACTCTACTAATCTCAATAATTGAAAAAAAATGAAAAATTACAATCATCTATTGAATTGAAAAAAAGGGGATCATAATATGTGGACGCTATTTTTTTATGAATACAAATCTTTAGAAGGTGCAGGTGTTGGTTGCATACTCAAAGATATAGAAGGAAAAAAACCATTAATTGCTTGCATACTAGAATTACAATGCACCAACAATACTGTCGAAAATGAATCTTTGCTAAAAGGATTGAAAAAAGGAAGTAGACTTGAAAGAAAAGAAAATTAAGGTATTTGGTGATTCTGAAATTTTCATAAGATAGGTAAGGAACACCATTCATTTTGTTTCAATTCATATCAAACATTATCAGTTAGAGGTATGGGAACTAATCAAGTATTTTGATGCATTTAATATTAGTCCTATTCCTCGTTCAGTAAATTGTGATGTAGACTTGCTTTATAATGTTGCATCTAGTTTAATATCATCGGAAGAATTAATTCCTAATATGTTTTATGTTGAACTTTTGTATAGACCATCAATTCCTAGAAAAATAACTAGCTGGAGAGTATTTGATGATTACCACTATATTATTAGTTTATTACACATCGAAGACACATTCAAAGAATATATTATAAATGATGGTCAACATGATCAAATGATGAACTCTAATGCTATTGTTCAAGCTCAATAAAGAAATCAATCCGGTTGAACCAACAATATCTCCAAGAATGTAGTGAGACTGGAGAAACTTTATGATCTTCAAGATAATTTCAAGAAGGAAACCAACTACAAAACCAACAACTCATCAATGCAATTTGAGGTGGTAAATATGGGAACATACACTACACCTCAAAATATTAATCTAGCAAATAATTGTTCTCCTAACAAAAGAAAATATTTCATGAAATTTTTCAAAGAATATAAAGACATATTTGCCTGGACGTATGAATACCTCAATATTTATGACACCAATATCATACAACAAATCATTCCAATGAAGCCTCAAACAAAACATTTTCAACAAAAGCCAAGGAAGATGCATCTTAGCCTTGAGCCACAAGTCAAAGTAGAGATGAACAAGTTGCTAGCTACTAAGATTATATTCCCAGTCAAACATACTCAGTGGATTTGTAACTTGGTACCAGTCATGAAAAAGAATGAAGATATAAGGCTTTTCATTTATTTTAGGAACTTGAACAGATCCTCTGAGAAAGAAAATTATCTAGTGCGCCCTATGGAGAAAATATTGCAACATGTATCTAGTTCCGAAATGCTCTCATTACTAGATGGATTTTCTGGTTACAACCAAGTTCTGGTTTCTCATGATGACCAACTAAAAACAACTTTCCGAACCAAATGAGGAACCTATATATATAGAAAATTTCCATTTAGTTTTATCAAAGCTAGGGAAACTTTCCAAAGAGAAATGGACATCGCTTTTAGAGGCCTAATTGGGGATTATGTAGTGGTCTATTTAGATGATTTTACTTTCTTCTCCAAAGATAAGAAAGACCACATATCCCATTTGAGAATAGTATTCAACCGTTGTAGGAGATATGGGATATCCCTCAATACCAAAAAATCTAATTTTGCAGTTGATGAAGGAAAACTTGTGGGATTCATTTTTTCCAAACACGATGTGAAAATTGAACCTGAAAGAACTGAAGCTATAGCTAAAATTCCTCCCCCCCATAATAAAAAACAATGCATTCTTTCCTAGTGAAGACAAATTTTGTCAGAATATTTTTCCCTAGCTTTTCCAAGATAATGAAACCCCTTCAATACATGATTAAAAAGAAATCTCAAATTCAAATGGGGACCTAGAAAAAAGGAGTCTTTTTTCAAAATGAAATCTAAAATAGCACAAGCTCCTGCACTATTAAGCCAATATTTCAATCTAGTATTTATTCTCTACACTTTTGCATTGGACATTACATTTGCAGCTATTCTAAATCAGAATAACCAAGAAGGTGATGAATTCCTTGTGGATTTTATGAGTTCAATTTTACAAGGAGTAGAACTGAATTACCCAGAAGTGGAAAAACATGCATATGTTGTATTCAAAGTTGTAAAACACATCAATCCTTACCTGATCAAATCAAAGACTAAGGTCATTGTCCCTTATCATGCTGTAAGAAATATCTTGTTGTAGAAGGATATAGGAGAGAAAAGAACTAACTAGAAGACAACCTTACAAGAGTACGATTTGGAGATCAGGCCTAGAAAAATTGTTAAGGAGAAGGGGTTATGTAAACTGGATTCTGAATCAACAAGCGATGAAGTATAGGAAGATGCATTGTATCAAGACTAAGAAATTTTTGAAAGAGAGGTTTGTTACATTCCTATTAATTCCAACCAATGGTACTACGAAATTAAATATTATTTGACCCATGGGTCGACCCCACATTATTTGGAACCAAAGAAGAAGAGAACCGTTAGACTCAAGTAAGGTCAATATCATCTCATTCAAGGGATATTATTCAGAAATAATTATGATGGTGTTTTCTTGAGATGCCTTGAGAAAAGAGATGCAGAAAAGGTTTTATCTGAAATCCACGACAAACCAGTTGGTGGGAATTTTAGAGGTGAAAATACTACTCACAAGATCCTTGGAGTGGACTTTTGTTGGCCTATTTTGTTAAAATATTTTCACACATATACAAGGAAATTCTAGGAATTCCAAAAGTCAACTGAGAGAGAAAAGAAAGTTGCATTTCCCCAGCAAACTATAATTATAGAACACCCTTTTCAACAATTGGGTTTGGACGTTATTGGGGAGATTAATTCCAACTCTTCTTAGCTGCACAAATATATCTTGGCAACTATTGATCACCAGATGGACCAAAGCAGTTCCCTTAGAGACAATCAATAAGAACCAGGTGATATCATTCCTTGAATCTCATATTATCACTAGATTTGGAGTCCATGAGTCTTTAGTTTTATATAATGCCAAGTATTTTTTTCGCTGAAATTAATTGAATATTCTCTTGAATGATGTCAGACTAGAGAGTATAAAAGATATCTCCACATTGATTATTTTGATTAGCTAGGTAGGTGCATATATACATAACTAAATGACTCTTTGTCTTCCCAAATGGGTGGCCATTCCTATCACCTATAACTCTTCATATTTACATTATAATTACAAGTAATGCAACCCAAATGGATTATGTTTCCAACATTCCCCCACTTAATATGAAGGGGTGTGTGTGAGTCCAAGCACCATTATGAACTTCTCAATTTTTTCTATTCCAAGTTCTTTGGTGAAGATGTCTACAATTTCCTCATTTGTGGAACAATGTATTAAGGGAGTAGTCTTGTCCTCTACATGATATCAAATCAAGTGATAATTTTTCCTGATGTGCTTAATTCGATCATTGAATATGGGATTCTTGGCCAGCTTTATTCTATATGTATTATCAACTAGAAGAGGAGTAGAGTTTACTTGTTTCTCCTACAAATATTCAAGTATTTTCTTGAGCCACACAATCTCCTTCATCGCTTCTACGACTTCCACATCTTCTTCTTATGTTGTAGAATCTTTTGGAACTCATTTTTTTAGTGATCTATAGGAGACAATTGTTACATCAAAGACTCGTGAGATAACCTAAAGTTGACACTCCATTTTCCTCATCCCCATCAAATTATGAATTAGAATAATTGAGCAGGTTGAAGTCATATACCTTAGAGTACTTGAGTCCAAAATATTGAGTTCCTTTCAAGTATTTTAGAATTCTCTTTTCATAAGACCAATATCCTTCACAAGGTTTCTACATGAACCTGGAAATAATTCCAACAACAAATGAAATGTATGGTATGATGGTAGTAATATAGATAAGACTTCCCACAAGCTGTCTATACTTGATTGTGTCCTCAAATTCATTCCCTTATTTTGATTTGAGTTTCAAATTCTATTTCATTGGAGTAGAAATATGATTCCATTCATCCATGCCAAACTTGTTCAAAAGTTCTCCAATGTACTTCTTCTGGGAGATGAATATGTATTTTGGATTCTATATCACTTCAATGCCCATATCGTAGTGAAGATGTCCCAAATCTGTCATCTCGAAGCCTTTATTCAACTCTCTCTTTATCGATGCAATGTAGTTCTCATTTTCCCCTATTATGAACATATCATCTACATATACTACAATATATACAACTTTTTTTCCAACTTTCTTGAAAAACAAAGTGGCATTGTCAAGATTGAAATTCTTGAAATTCGATTTCAGAAGATGATCGATTAAATTTTCATACCATGCTCGTGGTGTTTGTTTCAAGCCATACAAGGATTTGATGAGCTTCCATAGCTTATTTTATTGTACCTTTACAAAAAATATTTATGGCTGAGACATAAACATGTTCTCTTTCAAGTCTCCATTCAAGAAAGTATTCTTCACATCCATTTGATTAATTTTCCATCCATTATGTGCTACCATGGAAAATGGAGTGGGGATGATTTTGTTAGAATGTTCTCATTTTACCATAGACAATATCACTATTGTCACCCAACCATAGGCCAAAGTCACCCTTTGAGCACCTTAACCTTGACAGAGAATCATTCTAGAAGAAAACACTAGGTTAGATAGCCAAATAAAGGTGGTGCACCTTTCTCCAAGGATATTGCACCAAACAAGAGATGATCATAGATTCCAAACCATAACCAAGAGATGGTCCAAGACAAAACCAAAATATGCTAGAAACAATAGCTGCAACAACAACTGTCCTCCAAACTTGCGCACAACTGGCCAACTGCAGTGTGCACAAGTGTTTCTTCTGTAGCTGTGAGAATGCCTACCATAATGAAAATTGGCCTCTTGTATTTATACTAAAACTGGAAAACTGCCTGGGCCGACTTCTCATTATGGGTGCCTCTTTACTCAGTATATAATATTTCTTCTGCTGACCTCTTCTCTTGGAGGCTAATAACCTAATACAAATTATCCTCCTGAGTCGACTTGTCTTCTAGTGTTATCAGCCAACTCATTATAGTTTCTTCTTACTTCTTGAAATATTCTATTCTCGTCAGGTTTGCCCATGGAGGTAAATACCTCCAGCAACTACCATAATATCAACACTCCCTCCTATCTAGGGAGGTATTGAAGAAAATGATCTTGATCACAAACATACCATTGAATCAGTAGCCTCATCATAGTCATATAGACTATCTCAAGATTAGATCATGAGCACCATAATTACTATCAATGTCATCAACTACATCATCTCTCGAAACCATTCTCCATCTGAGTAATCAAACATGGTGATGGATAAGTCACTCACTCCATAGAGTGACACAAGAACCATTCTTCTAATCCAAACATATGTCCTAGAAGAATAAATGTCCTCGACCATTTTTCCATCTGGGAAATATCTATCCATTGATCATCCATGTAGCTGATAATCAATTCCAACACTATTGATATTCTTCAAGGCAATCAGAACAATAGCATTCAATAGAACACAATTGTGTTTATCCATAGTAGTACACAACCACAATCTAGTGGTACACTACCACACCAAGTAGCACACAGGTACTTGATTAGTGGTGTATATTCACAAACAATGAAACACATTTACCACAATAGTATACATCTACTGTCTAGAGACATGCAGTCTCCATAAAAATCATCTGATATCAACCTGCACAAAAAACATTGTTATGGTATAAACTGAATCATTTGGGTCATTCTTCTACTCACATCTATGAGATCTGGAAGAGAATCTGCCCTCAGAAGGTGAACATAAATGATGAGCTATCTGGACTATTCTTCTCATGCAAGGAAGAAAAACTGTCTCGATTTATGAGCTTGGACCATTCCCTATCTGGGCCATTCCTCCAGCACTAAACAAAGTGCAACCTAGAGAGAATGAATCTTCCCTAGAGAATTCCTATCCCTAATTGTTGAACCTGGACCATTCACCTATCTGGGCCATTCCTCAAGAACTAAACAAAGTGAATTCTAGAGAGAATGAATCTACCCTAGGGAATGATTGTCCTGCACCGACATCCAAAATGGACCATTCTTCAAAACTACTCACAACGGTGAGCTTCAAAAGAATGATTGTCCAGTGAGGTAGACTAGTCTTCTTGAACACTACTAAGAGTGATCGTAAAGAAGAGAGACTATCCTGGATAATTCCCTATGTTAACCATAAGGGGAATCTATGTCTAAGGTACATCAACAATCCATCAAACCATTTTCATTACAAAAATGACCGTTCGATCTAGACCATTTTCCAAACTTGAAAATGCCTATCTGTCAGAAATATCAAACCACTTTCCAAAATGGAAAGGAACTACTCATCCTAGACCATTTTTTGAACTGAAAAATGACTATCCATAAATCAATAACACATCAGTGCTCCCTCCCAACCTGGGATTCATCTCTTCCTTTTTCAATAAGGAAGTCATCTCCACGAGCTCCATCTTGAGTACACAAACTCTTTCATATTGAACAAAGGCTTTACCAAAATGTCTTCTTATTTTCTCATTTGTGGAGATATATATTGGAGAACCACTTCTCCTTTTTGGAATTCATCACGGAGAATTTAATGCTTGATCTCAATGTATTGTGGCATTTCTGGAACACTGGTTTTCTAAAGGCTTCATATGGCTCTAATCATCATAGTTGAATTCAACTCTTTTGTTTCCTGCTGGCTCATACCATCGTGGCAAGGGTCAAACTTGGAACATATCCAAGTGGTACTTCTTCTATCATCATGAGATCCTTTTTATGGATTGTCAATCCATCATCCTTGAGTTCTGAGTAACCATTCTGATACAGTATCTTTGTTATAGAATATTTTTCACCATGCTTCTATTGTGCATTGGAGGCTCCATAACAAGTTGTTTGAATCCATACAAAAACCTTCTTCCATCTACATACAAGAGTCTCTTCCTAGAATACCTCAAATCCTTTGAGGTTTCTCTACATTTAAACCCCAACATATGGATATTGTGGACAGTATACTGCCTCATGTAGAGATATGTTTGGTTTACACACAATCATCATAGTCTTCTCCCTTCATTTGGGAGAATATATAGTTTTGGATCTTGCAATGATTTCATTCATAAGTCTTCAGTACACTGTTCTTCATTACAACTTTCAGTTCCTCTTCTTGATTTCTTTTAGTGAGTTTATTTTAGGTTGGTAGTCTTGTGATTCTCGATACACTGACTGGTTGTTTTGTCTTTTCTTTCTCTCTTGGAATCTTCATGTTCTTCCTCATGTTTCTCTTTAGCTCTTGAGCTCATGGGGTTTTCTATAGACTCTGTTAGCAATAGGATTCACCTTCAGATTGCATGGAAGGCAAGCCCAGTACCCATCAATTTATATGTGAATGAAAGAGTGTTTTAAAGGGTCAAATGGAAAAGGACTCAAATGGTAATGTTCTAACTCTGACAACAGGGCTAGCATGCACCAACAATTAAGGTCTTGGCTAACTTCTATCAGTAGTTTGGGAGTAAGTATTAATAGAGGGAAGACTTGAGTGAGAGGATTGTAGGGACTGTTGCAAACATCAGGTCTACAAAAGTCTAAGGAATGAAGTGTCTAATCACAAGATCTTTTTCACATCAGAAACTAAGGAAGCTAAATAAACATCATGATAATATAATGATCAAACATTCACCATAACATCACCACAATAATTCATGTGAATCATTCAAAGCATGAACATTAATCATCAGAAGAAAATAGACTGAAAGAGAAGTTGAATTATATTAGCCAAAAATTCTTAAGTCAAGTACATCACTAGATCATAGTCACTTCATCAAAATATTACAAGTAAAGGGAGCCTTGCTCTACCATCCGAAATTGCTAAAGAAAATGATCTATATATTTATAATAAAACACAGGCAATAGATGGAGGTATGACATGGCCCCCTTCCCTTGAAAAACTCTAAACATTTATTTTCCTTAAGAACTTATCTAACCATCTATGCTATAAAATAGGAAAATGTTGGTGAGTAATCCAACTGAAATTCAAACTGAATTGGTTCCCTTTTGCTATGCAGCTCCTTGTTTTCCATGTGTCCTTCAAAGCACATGGTTGTCTTCATGATGCCAGTTGTTTCTTCTCCATCCTTCTTCATCATCAATTTATCCCAAAGCTATTAGCTTGGTCCTCCTAGATCCCTAGTCTTTATTGACAACTTCTTTGGGTAGCAAATTTGGGTAGCGCACTAACAAGAGAAAAGGTAGTGCCTCTAGGTAGCATCATTGTGGTGCATATGTGTACATACTCTGCTATCTATAAAATATTGGTTAGCACCTGTAGGTATCTCCTGTAAGTAGCTCCTATGTGTTGCACCCATATGAAAATTCCATTCTCTGCTAAATATTAGGTAGCCCTTGTAGGTAGCGCCACTTACGCTGCATCTATGTGCAGATCAGGTAGCATTGCCAAAACCACAGCGCCTTCAATATTGAAAGTGTGCAGATAAATTTTTGGTCTTTCATGATGAGAAAAACATTTCAATTATGTGCCTTGATTGTATAATGGGTAGTGCCTTTTACCAATGGGGAAACTAGAACTTAGCAAAAACTCAAAACCAAGCTAGTTACATGATTAGCAACATGTATGATGGTATATCTAGTATGTGCATATCAGTTAACCCTCCCAAAAAGGAATAGTTACCATTACCAGCTATTTTGTCATTTTAACACTTATCCTCACACTCTTTCTGGTAGAAATATGATCTTCAATTGGCACATCATACTTCTTCTTCTTAGCATTGGTAGGATTTTTCAGTGTAGCTGTGCTCTCCTTAGCTGTTAGTTTATCATCCTCAATGGCAGCTTCAACCAACACATGTAAATTCCTTTTGTCTACCTCATCTTGAAAGTGTTTCATCTATGCCTTTAACTTCCTATTCTAAGACTGAAAACCTCTGTTTTGTCTATAAAGATTCTTCAGTTGTTTATGAAGGGGAAGAGCCTTTCTCACTGCAAACCTTTCCAAGTCAAATGGTATGATTGTAGCCAACCACGAGCTCTTCCATATGAGCCAAGTGGACCTTTTATTCTTCTTTAAGACAAGCTATTTCTTGCCTTGCATCTTTAAGATGCTTGATAAGTATTTTGTAGGTCTGACTGTCAGGAGGGACAGTGGCATGCTCAGTCTTAATAGGATTTTACTCAGAATCCTCTTCCTCCTACATGGGAATTGTCTTGTCCACCTCATGAGGTTTCTCAGTGGCCTTACTTTTACCCTTCTTTATCTGCATAGTGGTTTCTTCATTTCTTACCACAGGATCCTCAAAGTGTTTCATAGGGGTTTCCTCTTCTCTCTCCAAAGGTCTTTTAGTATCTTTACCTTTATGTACAAAGGATTCTTGGTTTCTTTTGACAGGCTTCTCAATGCCTTTCTCAGAGGTCTCATCTCTCTTCTATAAAGGTCCTTTATCACCTTTACCCTTCTTCTTTGGTACAAGGGTTTCTAAGTTCTCCTCTACATGCTTTTCAATATTCTTCCCCTTCTTCTTTTGAATAGGGATCTCTGGTAAGGACTTATCTCTATAATCCTCCTTAGGAATTGATGGCCTTGTGAAACGTCTTTTACCTTTGATTTCAACTATTGGAGGAGAAGGGGAAAAGAGAAGCTTCTTCCCTCTCCTATATGTAGATTTGGTAGAAGTAGGAACCTCTTCTAATCCTGGTGGAGGAGGTGGTGAAAAGTCTCTATGTGGAGAAGGAAAAACGTCCTCCTCAACTTCAATGACCTACTTCTTGACCTCTGGCACTTGAATAGGGGCTCTACCCTTTCTCTTCCTACTGGTCCCTTCTTTGGTGGCACTGGTAGGTCACAAGGAACTTTCCCTATGTGATTGAGGAGTGGTTGTTAGATCCAACTTAAAATGCAAGGTAACCACAAAATTCTCCCATGAAATATCTTTCTTGCTCAATTTCTCAGATACTAGCATTCTAATTAATCCAGAGTGGAAAAGGCTAGAATCCACATCTTTAGATTTGGCTTGTATCCTATCTGACATCTTACCTATAGTCCTCAACAAGTAATAAGGAATATTCATATCAACCTTACCAGTAAAATGTAGCAGCAATACTATATGGTACCGGTATAATGTGTTGAATCTCCCTTCACAAGTAAAATATCTCTGTATGATCTCTAGTAGTCTGTCAAATTGTTCAATCAATTGGCTCCTTGGCATATTTTTGGATAGGTCATTGGCTTGATATTCAAGTTTAAAGAGATCTTTTTCATAAGATGAACTCAAAGACATGTCTTTGAACCACCTTTCACCTGTAATTGGGATCCCTGTTGTAGCTGAGGTGGAGGCTTCAGTCACTTCAAACTCCAAATCCCTAACCTTAGTTTTCTTACCATCAAACTGCAATGCAAACTATCTTTCTACCTCTGGATGGCCTCTCTGCATGTTATGATAGAATAAGAGGCACTCTACTCTTTGAAATGCTTCTCTTTCCATGGGTTCTATATTAAAAAGAAGCATGTCCACTGGTTCTATCCTAACTATCTTGCTTCCTTTATGTGCCTTCTTCGATTTAGGGGTCTCCATGACTCAGAATAAGGGCTCTTAAAAAGTTTGGTAATGCTCAAGAGACTTTGAATGGGGTTTCAAATATGCAATGTTGAACATATGCAACTGAGTAAGATGTTTAATTTTGAGATGAAAGGAGGCAGGGGAAGCAGTGAGAGGTTAAGCAATGCCTCTAGGTAGCGCAATGCATACGCAGAGGATAAACTAGTCTAAAGCTTGCAAATTCAAGGGCTAAGGTAGACAAAAAAAATCTGACTCATATACGGGCCATGAGGTTTACAGGTCTGAAAAAGAGAGGAGATGAGGCTATCATACAAATATGAATCTTTTACCGTTGTGCAAACTTAGCAAAAAAAAAAACCAAGAGAAAATTTCCTGTGAAGATTAATACGTAGAGGAGGTAAAAATGGATACCTGCATAGTAGATACCTGGTGAGCTCTTCAACACAATCTTAGGATGAAATTTGAGAAAACCTTGGCCCAAAAATCTTTCTCAGCATTGGATTTGGTTGACATGCGTTCGCTTGATCAACACTTACAAATTTGCGCAGCGCAACACTGTTGGGTCTTTCAAAATTAAAAAACCATTACCAAAGCTCATAAATGCAAGATATTTAAAGGAATCCTTAACCAAATTCTGGCACTAAAAACAAGGGACATGACATCAGTCATGTCAGTCATGGCTTGGGGTGGAAGTGTGATGAACATGATAGGCGCTATGGTACTGCCTGATGAGAAGGTAACACATCCACTTCAAAATATGATTATAAAAGTAAGCGAGAACATTTGAGGTATGCCTATGAGGTCATGAGTGAGGAGAGAGGAGTGCCACATCAATCTAGTCATGGGAGGGATCGACCTAGGGATAAATCATGAAGGGGACCAAAATAAAACATGAGATAGGAATGGTTTAAGGAAAAAATCAATTTTAAGATCAATTTAGAGCTAAGACTCAAAATATTTAATCATCCAAGGGGTCCTACCAATCATAGATTTTAAAGGGATGAGACCTTAAAAGAAAAAAATAAAACCTAAGGCTTAAAAGGGATTGAAAATAAACTAAAAAGACCCAAGGCAATTTAGTGTGATAATAGATTCCATGCTCTTGAAGATTCCAAATTATTTCTTTCATCATAGGATCATGGATGTGGATGGACAACTAGGGGTTACTTTAAGGCTTCTAGAAGAAGACTTCTTCTGAAGTCACACTGAACACATGCTTATTTTCATGGTTGCTACCATGGATAGATACTTCATCATTTTCAATGGATCATATAATTTAGTATTAGCTCCCTCCTAATCATTGCTTCATGCATGAATGCATTTTATTCTTTTGATAATATAATCGACTCCCTCCATCTAGGAGATTCCACGCTTCCAATTTCGTCCTTATTTCCTTTTGCAAAGTGTCATAGCTCTTTTTCCAATTTCCTCTTGATTGCTGACTTATTTTTGTCTTTACTTCTTCTAGGTTTCTTCAAGATTGATTTTGATAATAACTTCCACATGAATTGTTACGAGGGGTTGTTCATGTACTTCGTCCTTTCATGTGACTATTCTGACTTGTAGCAATCCTTATCTTGTTTTTCTTCCATAAGTATAGTTTCTATTTGAACATATTATCTTCTAAGAAATAGATATGCAAGATATGTACAGAAAACATGGTATGTACAAGAATTATGAAGAGTGTTGTTTACCTTGTCTTAGAATAAGAAGTTTGTTTCATTTTTCTTAATATTATTTGAAGGTTCATTTTCTTTGACAAATGATGCTTCATGTATCTCCTTCCTTTTCTTCATCTTGGGACAATGATTCTTGTAGTGACCAGACTTTCAACAGTTGAAGCATTGTATTTATGACATATCTTTCTCTTGATTTGGCTTCTTCCTTGAACCAAACTTCCTTTTGTTCCTGAAATTATTGAATCTTGTTGTGAAGGCTTGATCATCATATTTCTCTTTTGTACTAATCCTTGATTCTTCTTATGCACAACAAGTCCAAAGTTCTTCGAATGTAGGATACTCCTTCCTTGTGTTCATACTTGTGGCAAATGCATCCCATGTCTTGGGAAGACCATTGAGTACTAAGTTTACCATTTCCTTCTCTAAAATGATCTCCTCAATATCTTGTAGTTTATATCTTAACTAAGATATTCTCACAAAGTATGATGTTATGTTGTTGTCATCATTCATCTTCATGTCACAGAGCTCATTCTTCAAAATCATTACTTGTCCAATGTTTCTGACTGAGAAGAGGATTGTTAAGGAATCGTACATATTCTTTGATGAGTCAAGATGGGAGATGTAGGGTATCAAGTGGTATTTTTTAGAGTCCACTATGATACTCATGGAATTGATGTCACCGTCTTTGAACTTCTCCATAACTGCAACGTTCTGCCATTCCTTCTCTTTTCCTTCTTCAAACTCAGGTTCCATGATATTTCCTTTCACAATATCCAACACTTTGTTCTTGGAAAGGATGAGGTCAATCCTTGTATTCCACTCTCTGAAGTTATAATCTCCATCTAACTTGTTTTCTGACTTCATAGAGTAAGTCATGTCTGCTGTGAATAGGTCAGCCCTGGGTTTGACCAAAAACTCAAACTTGACATCTTTGCTTGATGAGAGTACCAGGAGATGCACTAGGCTAGGGTGCACTAGTGTATCTAGAAATTAGGTCAATACCATCCATTAAGGTGCCTCAATGAGAGGGTTAGGGTTTTTGCAGCTTCACCTGCTAATAACCCTAGTGGCAGTGACTTAGTAATTGCTCCTGCTAGAAACCCTAGCGATAGTTCTTCAACAAGCTTAGTATCCTTATGGATATGCTCCCTTCCAGTGGTTAGACTGAATGAAGGAGGCGTGGGCCCATAACTTGTTAGAATGTGCTCGTTTTACCATAGAAAATATCACTATTGTCACCCAACCATAGGCCGAAGCCACCCTCCAAGCACCTTAACCTTGACAAAGAATCATTCTGGAAGCAAACCCTAGGCTAGATAGACAAACAAAGGTGGCACACCTTTCTTCAAGGATAACGCACCAAAGAAGAGCTGATGATAGAGCCCAAACCATAACCAAGAGATAGTCCAATCTAGAACCAAAATCTACTAGTTGCAACAGCTTTAACAATAACTCTCCTCCAAACATGCGCACAACTGGCCAACTGCAGTGTGCACAAGTGATGCTTTTGCAGTTGTGAGAATGCTTGCGAGAATGAAGATTGACCTCCTGTATTTATAGTAAAAATGGAAAATTTCCCAGGCCAACTTCTCATTCTGGCTGCCTATTTACTCAGTATATAATATTTCTTCTGGCCAACATCTTCTCTTGGAGGCTAATAACCTAATACAAATTATCCGCTTGATACAACTTGTCTTATAGGGTTATTATCAAACTCATTAGAGTTTCTTCTTGCTTCCCAAAATATTCTATTCTTGTCAGGCCTACCCGTGGAAGTAAATACCTCCCGTAGCTACCATAATATCAACAAATTTCCCATTTTTCTGTGGGGGAAAAGATATCCTCAGAATCAACAACTTATTTTTGTGAAAATAATTTTTCCATAAGGATTTCTTTGTTCTTTTCAAGTGATCATTTTATCTTTACTTGTTCTTGAATACCCACTAACATCCAATCAATTTGGTTCCATATGGAGTATCTACCAAGTTCATGTCCCTTTCTTGATGAGAGCATCATATTCCTTCTGCATGAATTATTTGCATTCATAATGGGAAGTTGATTCTTTAAAGGAAGTCGGTTCAAGGTTAGTAGATAAATTCAATTCATAATCATATGGAACATCCATATATTCTACATCAAATGAGTTTGAATTGTCTACATTCCCCCCATCTTGTTTTGAGGATAATCTGGTTCCTGTATTTCCGATCTCATCAAAAAAACACTTTCAAGTGTTTATGTGAGCCATTTTGGTGGACCTTTTTGAGATGGTCTTAGTCTCTCAACTGATTGATATGGTTTTTAGTTCTCATCAAGCCTCAACTTTTCAATATTCTTGATCACATCATCTAAGTGATGTTGAGGTTCTGATGAAGTGGCATGAACTTATTCATGTGGGGGAGATGGTTCTGCAAAATGAGATTTTAGAGATTGACCCAAGATATGGATCCCCCCTTAAAGATGTGGAATATCATCATAAAATTCATGATACATCTTTACACGAGTGAATCTATCTATATTTTCAAGTTATCTCTCAACAATTTCTTCTTTCTTGGGGGATTCAAGAAATATCACATCTCTAGAAAGGATGAACTTATTTTTTGTCTCATCATAAAGACGATATCCCTTGGTGGTATTTGATTACCCCAATAACATGTACTTCTAATTCCTTGCATCGAAGTTGCTTCTTTTTTCCTTAGGAATCAAGGCATAGTAGGTGGAACCAAAGACCCTAAGATGCCCCACTGAAGGAATGTGGTCATACCACATTTCATATGGAGTATTTTTTTTAACATCATGATATGAAAACCTATTTTTTACATAATATGCACATAGAAATGCATCATCCCAAAACATCAATTTAACATTCTTGAAAAACATCATGGACCAAACCATATCTAGGAGTGTCCTATTCATTCGTTCAGCTACACCATTTTGTTGAGGACTGTATGGAACCAATGTTTGATGTTTGATCCCATGTTGGAAAAGGTAACTTTCAAATTCATTAGATGTATATTCTCTTCCATTACCAGTGTGAAGAGAGCCAATACAAGACTGAGCTTCATTTTGAATCCATACATGAAATTTTTTAAATGTTTTAAAAGCTTGTGACTTATCTTTCAGCAAATACAACTGACATATTTTGGTGTAATCATCAATAAATATCATGATCTATTTGTTTCCATTTCTAGAAGGAACAAGCATAGGGCTGCATAAATCAGAATGAATTAATTCAATTTTTCTACGTGCTCTGGAAGTGGAATCATGGAAAGGTTGTTTCCTATGCTTTCCAAGAATACAAGAATCACATTGTTTCAATTTTCTAGGAATGTTGGGAAGACTAAAAACACCATTCTTTATTAATAAATGAAGACTATCATAATTAATATGGCCAAATCTAGCATTCCACAAAAAATAAAGTTATCGACTTAATGAGAACCTTGACCTCAAAACGAAAACTCTAGCCCTTAAAACCCATATTTTTGCATAAAAAACATGAAAATCAACCCCCAAATCAAAAAGTGGTGCTGTTGGTAGCACCGTTTTTTGTAACAGAGTCAAATTTATAACTAGTTTCAAGCATGGGCTTAAAAGATAAAATGGTTTTTCATAAAAACTATAAAATCAACCCCCAAATCAAAAAGTGGTGCTACCGGTAGCACCATTTTTTGTAACCGCGTCAAAATTACAACTTTTTTCAAGTATGGCATTAAAACATAAAACAGTTGCTTAGAAAAACCTTAAAATCAACACCCAAATAAAAAAGTGATGCTACCTAAAGAAAAATGTTTTTTTTAAACGTTAAAATTGCAGCTAATTACGACCTAATTGAAATTGTGGTCTTGACAACAAATCCTTGCGCAAATAAAAAACCCAAAATTGGATCCTAAATGGTCACTTGAAAATTTATTTACTAACTATTTTTTAAAATTTACATTAAAAAATAAATAAAGATAAAGGAGAAAATATTCACAATTTTTTTAATGAAAAAAAAACAAATTCAAAAAAATATATTCAAAACCCAAATAAATAAAAAAACCTTAAAAAATGTGCAAAACAAAAAAAAACTATTAAGAAATCAAAAAAATTTAAAATTTCCCCGGAATACAATAATTAAAAAAAACTTGTTTTGGTAAAAAATAATAATAATAAATCCTTTGAAACATTAAGAAAAATGAGAAATAAAAAACAAAAAATTACTTAAAAAAACTCAAAAAGAAACAAAATTCAAAAAATATTTAAAAAACAGATCTAAAATAAAATAATATTAAAAAAAAAGCTAAAATTGCCTAAGCTAAAACTTTATTTTAAAAATCAAAATAAAACTCAATTTTCATTTTTTTTTAATTAAAAACTTTCTATTTCATATAACTATATAAATTATATGAGAGGAGAGTTGGAGACTAGAGCAACTGCAAGATAGGGTTTGGTAGTCACAACCATTATAGAGGACATCATGAGTACTAAGTGGGGCGGTAATTGAACCCCCTCATACAAGCAGGTAGTAGTAGATAGAGGGAAAGGCCCATGAGGGGTAGGTTTCAAGGCACTAATGACAAGCACCTCGGGATCAGAACCGAAAAAGAGTCAGGAAAGCAACCAGAGAAAAAGTGATGGCATAGTGGAAGAAGCCATAAAAACTCAGAATGCTACGCAAGAAACAGTGAGCCCCAATGAGACAGAAGGGCACAACCCATGTAAACCAAAGACAACAATGATACCCAAGGTAATACTGGACAATCCACAAACGCAACTCTACAGGAACCAGATGAATACGCATGTGCTAATCTACAATTTTACGGGTTTGTGGACCACAGAAAGAACACTGTGCAATTGAAATAAATATCAATGGAATCCAAGCGGAGGAGTGGATCTACACCTGGGCTCGAAAGGATTCTTTACAATAGTTTTCATGAGCCTGGAAGATAGGGATAAGATCTTTGAGGGGAGGCCATACTTCCACGCCTCAGCAAGACTGCACATGCGACCATGGAAGGAAAAATTCTCCCTAGAGAAAGAAACTTTCAAAAATGTACTTGTATGCCTGAGAATTTACTCCTTGCCATTAGATTACTGGCTACCTTCCACCTTTGAAACAATAGGGAACAAACTGGGAAAATACATGAAAACATCAAAAGAAACCCTAAAAGGACGATACACATCCTATGCAAAAATCTGCATAGAGATGAATGTGTCAGGGGCACTCCCAGAAGCCATAAGCCTAGAATTTAGGGATGAGGAATGGATACAAAACATTGACTATGAGAATATCCCCTTCATATGTAGAATATGTCATGTTATCGAACAGTTTGTAGGGTAGGTTTAAGTAGCTTGAAGGCAGGGCTCAAACTGGCGTAACAGGAGCTTCCCCACCCACTGTCACCTCGATGGGGAGCTCTTTCTATTCAGGGTGGCTAATCCCAAGGGAGACATCCCTAGTAATCTAGGGTTTTGAAGGAAAAGATCAAGGGTTTAAGGCTCAAAGGTTAAGGTAAAATTTTCCCTTCACAGATTACTGCCAAAAGGATAGTCAAGTATGAAGGTATTCCACTGAGAAAGGCACCTATTTGGGAGACAAGGCAAATAAAACTAAAATGTGCATACAGTGGTTAGTACTTCAAAATATTAATGACTATCTTTAATATATATGAGCAATAATAAATGTAATTATTGACGAAGTCAATGATTGCAAATAAAGACAAAGGCTTATAATACTTCTTCAATAAATACGACGTGATACTTGCATTCAATGTATACAATCAATCCTTGTTATATCACAATGCAATAAATGTGCTCATACACCAATATTGTTGCTACGTCACTATACAGGTTGAGGGTGACGTCAGCCCTATTTCTAAGTTACTTTTGAAAGGCAAAGAAGTGAACGTTTTGCACACTAAGCCAATGAAAATAATCTATACTTCAATGCCAAATGCTAAAAGGAAAGGTCACAACGGTTTATATCAAACAAGGGATCAAAATAGGTGTGACATCACCTTAGGGTTAGGGTTAGGTTAGCTAGACAATAAAGGTGAACGTTTTGCTAATTAGGCCAATAAAATTGCTCAACACCTTTATGGCTATCAATGGATGACCTAGCCGCAAGT
>JZKD02S1642911.1:1455180-1473899 GCA_000966675.3 Picea glauca
ATTTGGTCCTTATACAATTACCGACTTAGTTAATCCTCAATGGGGATTAACCTAACAATAAAAATAATAATAATGACATGATTAATCCACAATGGGGATTTAATCCAATAACAAAGTAATAAGAATGCTCTTCGCAGTTACATTATTTCAACACACCCAAGGGATGTTCCCTTTCCACCTTTCTTGATGAGCTCTTCTTGAAGCTCATATGGAAACTCCACCTTCCGAAAAAAAACTTTTCCCTTTTTTCCCTTTCATCCTTTGATGATCCTTGAGCTCATATGGTGAGTCCATTGAGGTGTTACCATAAGTAATGGAAACATGGCCCTATGGTGCTTTCGCATACAAAGATTTCTATCTTGAAGCTATTGATGGATATCCAAATAAGTGCTTGAGTAACCAATTCGATATCCTCCCAAACTTCGATGGTAATCAGTTGATAGCCGTACCAAACGTTTTTTAATTTTTTAGAGCCAATTCATTTTTGAGTGCACAACACGAGGATGTGTGCTTGCGGTTGTTTTTTCTCTCCTTAGGGAGAGAACAAAGAGATTGGAACAAACATTTTTACAAGTCAATAAGAATATCTTCTTTGACAATCCTCATTAGAGAGTTCCTTCAGCATTGGGGACTAGAAGCTCAAAGTCTTGAAGATACAATTCAGGACCTAGAGGATGTGTTTTCAAGAGAAGGTTTTGACCTTCATCCTATTCAATTCTTGAGAAGAACGCTTCTTTCATAGTTTTTTGAAATGATAGTTGAAAAAAAATAAGTTGAAAACACCATTGAAGAAAAAATTTAGCATCTTAGGAAAAGCAAAGATGAAGATTATGAGTTTTGTGAACAACTAATGAGACTTTTCCCTGATAAGGACTTACTGGTTAAGTTTTGTGAGCAAAGAAAAGAAGAGCTTGATGCCATAATTGAAGATTATGAGAAAAGGCATACCCAAAATTTAGCCTAGGAAGTGGTCATTGCATATTTTGGAGTATATTCATTATACGATGCTCTGACTAAGAATTATGGATACCAAGAAAGCTTCTGAGGTCATGATAAACCACTCTTCATGCATGAGGAACTCTACAAACTCATTTTAGATCAAGATAAATATGGTGATTTCTTTGATCTTATTGAAGATTATGAAGACTTGGCCGAAGAGCATATTCATGAAGAAAGTTTTTAGGAATATTTCAATGATGAAGACCCTGATGAAATACAACACCTAGATGTAGATACATTGGTATCCATGCCCCCTCTTGACGAAGATGATATCATTCATGCTTGTTCTCCTCAAGCATATGAAGATGAAGTATCTTCCCTTCCACTTGATGAGGACATCCAAACCTCTACTCCTCCCGCACATTGATAAGGGAAGGTGATGAGTTATAATCCTTTTGAAAACTTTGATGATGCTTTATTCCATGATTGTTGAATTGAAGAAAACTGCCAAAAGGATCAAGATGAAGTTTCTCTTGCACAAGGCCTAAATTAGACTTTTCTATCTATTTTCCATTTTGAAGAAGTTGATCAGTCTTGTGAAGAAGTAATCAACTTCTATGGTGAAAATGAAATCATGGAACAAACTCTGGATATAGTTGACAATAACATTGATGATTTCATAATTACTGGGAGATGCATATGCGATTTGGGTTGTTTTATTTTTTACAAAGATCCTTCCTATCTATGACATTGAAGACATATCTCGAATAAAGGATACATAAATCATTTCTTTAGACGATTTATTTTTACATATAGAGGGTACAAACATGTGCCAACTTGATGATATGGCTACATGTTTGTTCCATACATTCGATGATGACATGTCACAACATGTTCAGAGCGATTCTCATTCATCCCTTGATGCATACCCTTTTGAGGATGCATATTTTTTCTATGAGAAATTTCAACTACTATGCTCATATTTTGATAGACACCAGGTCGTGGCCAACCCAAAGCAATCCGAGGTCCATACTACAAAAAAAAATCACTTTCATATTGAGGCTTTGCATACAAGGAAGACACATTTGCAAAGTCTGGTGAAGGCTATGCTTTACCCCATTTCCTCTTGTTTGGGAAATCATAGGATTTTATTGGGATATCTTATCCTTTCTCAACCTTCATGGGGTAGTTATTTTATGAGTAAATATGAATACGAGCCATCGTCTATATATGGTAGCCCTCTTCAGAGTTGGATTGATCATTCTTGTGGATATTCTTTTAGGCAAGATGATTGGGCTGATGGTTTCTCTTTCCAATAATATTTCCTCCCTCCCACCCATCTTCATGAGTTTTATTTCATGATTGATGTTATGTGTATTTATATCCATGATGATTATGTGCTTGACTTATATTTGATTAAGGATAGGGGGAGATGCTTTGATGAGATGATCAAATGGTTTCACTAGTTGTATGACTTCACCTAACATCATCCAACATGTGATCTTCAAGGCCCTAGGTAATTAGGTAAGTAATTTTTATTTCCTGCATTTGATTCTTGATTGATCACATTAGTTTATATGCATTTCATTTTCATTTTTCTCTACTTTCATATTGATTTCATGCTTAGCTTAGAAATTTTTGAAAAATGTCAAAATTTTTATTTTCTAGATTAGTTTTCATTTTGGATTTATAGATATATGAATGAAGGGTGATAGAACCACCCTAGATGATCTCATCCCTTTGCATGATTTTTTTGCAGGCACAAGTCTACTAGGAGATGTTGTGGTTCTCATGCACTCTACGAAAAGAACATGTCCCCAAGTGGGAGCTAGATTTTATCCCCATTTTATGGAAAAATAAGGGGATTCTGTCTTGAGGCCCTCAAGTTGCATATATGGAGTTTCGAGAGACTACCTGACTAGCAATACCCTTTTGCACAGTTGGAGACTCTTCTCACCACGACAGATGGTCACATATTTCCATATGGTATCCACCACATTAGATGACTTTCGAAAGGAATTGGGACTTGCTCCATGAGGTACAAGTGAGTATTATGGTAAGAATAATTTCAATATTTAATCCATTTGAGTATGTTCTATCTTATATTTCTCTATATTTCAATATATATGCTTGGACATTATGTCTTTTTCCATGCTTCACCTTGGTGGTGTACATTGTGCCCTAGTAAGTGGTCTTCCATAGGAATGGGTTTGCTACTGGGGACTCCCTTGAAAATCCATCATACCATTGCTGACCATACTTACCACTTTCCATCACTCTTCCCCCCTCATTTCCTTATCTCTTGGAATGTTAGGATGTATTGACCCAAGAAGGGGTTTTCCCTCATTCTATGGGAAGAAGTGGTTGAAGGCCTAGAGGGATTGATATTGGGTAAAAGGTAAAATCCTATGTATGAACCTTCTAGATGCTCTGCCCAAGGATGACCCAAGAAATAAATAAAATGCTTATATTTGAGTAAAGGGGGACCCACAATGAATATGATTAAAAATTCTTAAAAGATTAGTTGAAGGATAGTAGGTCTCATCAGGATATGTCCTATCATGTCCATGAATATCTAGTGGTATGACATTAACATCATCTAGTCACCAATCCAAGGTAATGGCTCTCAGTTGCATGGATGAGAGAAAGGGGGTCTCATCATGAGTCAACCTTATCATTTCCGCTAGGTATTTGTGGGAAACATTACCATTATGTGACACAACTATAGGGAAATGACATTCAACCTTTCCTTAAAATTATGAAAGAATAAAATAATGGCAAATAATGGGCTTGGAAAAAGTGCATTTTTGGACAAAGGTACCACACACCCTCTACAAAGGAACCCATGAATGAGACACTACGACCTCTTCTATGTCATGAGCCCTATTCCCATTGAGTCTTGACCCTAACCACTTCACCCACTTTACATGTCTTAGAGAGGAATATCTTGGAAACTCTCCTTATCCTAGGGAAATTTGTACCCAATAGGACACCTTTTCAACCCTCCCATATTCAATATTAAGAAGTCGTATAATGCTTTTGAGAAATTAATTGTTTGATATAGTGATATTTAATGCAGATCCTTAGGTGGTTCCATTATTGATTGGATTCACTTATCATGATGTTATGAATTGATATCCATAGAGGGCATACTTATTTGTCTTTGCACAACCTAGCTCGAGGACGATTTTAGAAGAACAAGCCCAACTTGTGCTTCCATGGGGATGCAAGCCCACAAGTTGGATTCCAAGGGTCCACATGATGGATTATTAGGATGAAGTATTGGAGACCTAGAATATGATTTGGAAGACTTAGCCCAACCCTCACTTTCAAAACAATTTTCCGAAAAGGGGAAAAACATCCTCTTTTTGAGCTTGACGTCATGTTTGGGTGGTTAGGGCATGGTGGTGAGCCGATATGCATTGGAACTTGGACGTTTTGAGATGTTTCAGGTTTTGACCATGAAGGAAGACATTTGGATGCTTTACATGTGGCTTTGGGAAGCCGTAGTACCCTCCTACATCACCAACGACATTCTCCTTGTGCCAAAATGTCCCCTAAAGGGGTGACGTCCATGTAAATTAGGGTTTTATTTGTGCAAAAGTGAAATTTTAAATGAATTCCTTAATATTACTTTGTTAAGGGGGAAGGATTAGGGTTGTTGACCCCTAGTATTGTGGTTTACCCCTAAATATGTGGACAAGTCACCTTGGTGACATTTTGTATAAATAAGAGATCATAAGATCTCATTATAACATAACTCTCCATGTTGTGTAAGGACTTCGACTGAAATTTTTGGAACACTTGACATATTTGTCTCTTGTGCACTTGTTTATGGCTATCTTTGGTGAATGATTGATGGAGGAGTGAGGTGCTAGCCTTGGATGAATTGTTTTCTAGGTTTTATGGTGGATTATCTTAGCATCTTCTTAATTTGGTATGGTTTTTACTCTTATGCTATCATTTGTTTCAAGTCAAGGATATATGTGCTAGGATCTAGGTGGGAAGTAAGAGCATTTACACCCCCACTCTAGTATTCATCATTTATTGTTTGAAGTTTACTTGATGTTGTAAGGGTTTTGTTTGAGGAGGTAAAAGGATTTACACCGCTCATCTTCAAACCCTAACTAGAGATACTTTCCTTGAGGAGTAAGAGAGTTTACACCCCCACGAAGGTAGCATATGTAGTTCATTTAATTTACTCCATTAACCAAATATTTAAAGGCACTAGCCATTTGTTCATTGCATTGGAGATATAAAATAGTTGCCTTCGAAAAAGTGACTTTTGCTAGTTTCAAGTTTGTCTTTTGGAGAAGTGTTCCTTGAGCCTTGATCTATCTTGCCTCATTGGGGCACCCCTCTTATCCCACTACTTTTTTTTGTTTTATAGAAACTAACCTACATACATTAGGAATGCATAACCCTAGATGATAACTCTCTCTTATCTCACAAACTAACCCTAGGAAATCTCTCCAACTTCACTCACCTAGTCTACTAACTAGGGCACACTTTTTGGGCTAGTTATTGGCACTTTTCCATGGTTAATTTTGCTGCTACATGCCACTGAATTCTACAAAAATAAGGATGATAAGTCACATCATAAAATCACTTTATAACAACTTACTTTATTCAATCCCAAAGTGTTATATTTAAGTCATGATTGATTGCCAAATTCAATGATAGAATTGTTGGTTAATCTTATGATTTTACATGCTGATTTAGATGTTTTATTTTTTGATATAAGCTATTATTTACTGTTGCAAATCAAGGGAAACAAGCTTAACTTGCCTATCCATACTAACAAATAGTATTGCAAGGTGTCTTTCTTTTTTTATTAGGCAGGTACAATCATCCGAAGAAGTAGTACATATTTGAGGGAACAATTACTTAGTTCACAAGGCATCTCCTCTCACATCTCATTCTACTTAGACTTGAATTCTAGGGGTTTCACTTTCATCTCCCTCCTTATCCATCTCATTCCCCTAGGGTCACCGGGATTGCCTCCCAAGAGTGACCTAGTCACCCTTGAAGTGCGGGAATTACATTGAGGTGACATTGGGTGTAGAATTCACTAGTTGTAGCACTTGCTCTTCTATTGAGATTTTCCCTAAATCTCTTTGAAATGTCATGTGAGAGGTTGTGCATGTGTAAAGAATCCATGCATCTCCCTAAAAAGAAAATGACGTATTAAAAAGATATTGAATTACTCTTATATTGCAATAGGAAAAAAAATAATATACATGTGCTTTACCTTTCGTTTGTCTTCTATGATCTTCTGTCATGGAATTTTGTAGTCAGAGTCTTTATGTGAACAATTCAATCCACAACCGGTACAATGAAGGTCAAATTTTTCTCAGGGATTATGCCAACCCCCTCTGCCCCTGAGCTTCTTCCTTCTATGTCTTATATTATTGCCTCTATATTGTCTAGCGGCATATGCAAGATAATGCATTGTCTTCTAGTGTCACGAACGCGTTAGCAGATAAAGTCCAATAAATTTTTCTTGTTACCGCACCAAGTAATGATTGGAATGAAGAACTGCTCAATCAAATTTAATTAAAGTACACTCGACCCTCACAAACGAATGGAATGATATCACTCAAAGTGAACAAGAGTTTATCAATACTAATGTAAGTGAAGGGAAATCAGAACAAAATGAAGAATGAGGCAATTTGATTATCTAAGTTTTATTGAAAAAGGAGCCATATGAATATCATGAATGAATAACGAACGCTAATATTGTTAAATATATTGTACCCTCAACAGTATGACCGTACACTGCTAACTGTACTGGATAGTTGTACTTTCTAATTTTGTCTTGCATGAGCATATATAGCTCAACCATCGTGCATTGTAATGGTGTTCTCTACGTTCTGTACTTTCTGTACTCCTTCATACATTTAAATATACTGTTCTATTCTTTTCTCTCTGCATTTCTCTTTGCTTCACAATTTATCATGGTATCAGAGCTTCAGCAGTTAACCTCTTCACACAGTCGAGAGAGCAACACGATCCTCACAGCGCAGAGCCTCATGGATCTTGAGAGAATGCGTCACAGACTCTTCAAAAGGTTTGGAAAGTTGTCTGCAATACTCTTTAAAGATCGCCGTAAGAAGTTTGCGGAGGAAGCAGAGTGTACAACGCTCAAAAGATCCTGGACGAAGAGAACACAAAAGAAGAAACCCTAAAGATTCTTGTAATTTTTTCAAGAATCATCAAAGATTGACAAAGAAAAGTCGGAGGAGGCGAGAAATTTTAAAGAACTCGAAAATTTCCCTCACATCTGTTAAAGATTGAAGCACGGAACGAAGAATTCATGAAATTCTTTCAAATCTTTGAAAGATTCACGAATCTTTTCTTCCGCAGGAGAAAATTATGTTAGATTCGGGACAGATCGCGTCAAACACGCAAAGAACAGCCATTAAGGCTGCAAGATTCATCTTGAGAACAGATCTGAGGCGGGAAACCAGTCCAGAAGGGATGTGGAGAGCGCGGAAAAGGTGAAAAAATTTCAGCCGTCAGATCTTGCGCAGAGGCCCGACATTCGTTGGATCAGCGAGAAAGTGCACAAGGTTTAACCCTCTAGAGTCCACAGGAGGTTTTTTTTTCACTTGTGAAATCCCGACGTCATCTGGACCGTCTGATCAAGAGACACGTGATGAGATATTATTCCATTGCAAAATCAAGAATCAGGAGTTGGAAGAGCAAAAGAATCTGCTCTCCAAAAACTCCGATACGCGAAATCGCGAAATCCTGAAATGATCACAGTCGTCCATTTCATAGGTCAGGTGGCAGCAGATCAACGCATCGTCATATTGGCATTTCGGAGTTCGGGGTTTTCAAAGACCATTGAAACGGGACCTCGCAACTTGCGAAATCATGATACGCAATATAGCGATACGATCTCAGTCGTTCGTTTTTCCAGACACGTGGTGAACATCGTAGCGCCCGTCGGCATATCGGCATTAGGAGTTTCAAGTTGCCAAAGAAATTTGACATCGCAACTCGCAAAATCGTGATACGCGAAATCCCGATCAGATCTCAGTCGTCCATATCTCCTGGACACGTGGCAGACATCGAGGGAGCCGTCAGTGTATCGACATTCAGGGTTTTCCATTGACAAAGATTTGGAGCATCGCAAGTCACGATATCCCGAGGCTGAATCAGGACCGTCCATCTTTCAAGGATGTGTGGCGCAAATCCCGGGACTTGGAAAAAGTTTCGAAGAGGAAAGGGCCATCGACATATCGGGATTCGAGAAATTGCGAAACCTGAGAACAAGTGATTGAGTTTCTTTTCAGTGAAATCCCTGACGCAAATCTAGTTGTCCATCTGTGCAGGATGCGTGGAAGAGATCAAGGCTTTCGGGAAAAGTCCCGATAAGTGAGTTCATCGGCTTTTTCGGGATTCAGCAAATCGCGGATCCAGGAGATGAGAAGTCCAGAACATTTCAAATCACGATATCCCGAGGAGAAATCAGGACCGTCCATCTGTTAGGACACATGGAGACGATCAAAGAAATTCGGGAAAAGTCCTGACAAGAAAAGGTCATCGACATTTCAGGATTCGAGAGACCAAGAGGTCGCACGTTTAAATCGCGAAATCACGAGGAAAGCACATGACCGTCCATCTACTGGGACGCGTGGCAAAGATCAGAGGCATCGGGAAAGTCCCGAAAGGAAACACGCAATCGAAAAATAGGAAATCGGGGAATCGAGGAGTAAGAAAACCTCGACATCACCACTCACGAACAATTCGCAATATCCCGATATGATCTGGACCGTCAGATCACTGCACGATCTGGACCGTTGAAAAGTCCAAAGGCGAATTTTCACATTTTGGCGATTTGAAAGCCAAAGAAATGGGAAAAGCCCGTAGCGCTTTAAAAGAAAGGTGTGTGGTCACATTGCAAGGAGACCCAGGGCCAATTCAAGCCTGATAATCTCCCATCGGCCATCGACAAATCAACATTTCTTAGATCGGAGATAAATATGAATTTTTCCCTCTGTTTCTTCTGCAATTTTTTTTGAAATGGCATCATCTAGCAACCTAGGACAAACTCAAGGTCTGATACTTCTAGGAAAGAACTATGAGTTCTGGTCTCTTCGGATGAGATCGTTCCTCCAAGCACAAGAATGATGGGAACCAGTGGATCTTGGATATGTGGAACCAGATCCAACAGCCCTCACTGCCATGACAAATGCGCAGAGAATTTCTCAGGCAACTCTGAGGACCAAAGAAAACAAAGCGAAATTCTGGATTCAGAACTCTGTGGATGATTCGATATTCTTGAAAATCAGAGGTGCTGGTACTTCCAAACAGGCCTGGGACATCCTCAAAACATCCTACCAAGGAAATGACAGGGTAAAAACAGTTAAACTACAGTCCTTGTGGACACAATTCGAGACTCTTAGAATGACAGAGTCCGAAACAGTGGATCAGTTCATGACCAGAGTCATGGGAATCATGAATCAGATCAAACTGATTGGTGAAACCATCACTGATCAACGAATTGTTGAGAAAATTCTCAGAAGTCTACCCAAGAAATTTGAAATGGTTGTAACAGCCATCCTTGAATCCAAGGATCTGTCAATATTCTCAACAGATGAACTAATTGGTTCTCTGGTGACACATGAGACTAGACTGCATCTCACAGATGAGTCAATCTAAAATGCCTTCAAAACTCAATTCTCCATCAGCAAAGGGAGAGGCAGAGGAAGAAGCAGAGGTCACCAAGGAAGAGGGAAAAATCAAGGTAACCCTCATACCAGTGGAGGGAACAGACAACAATATCCAAATCATAATTTCCAAGGTCAAAGAAATCAACAACAATATCAACATCAGAATTTCTAGCCTCAAAGAGGCAGAGGGAGAAGGTCTAATGACAAAACTAACATACAATGCTATTACTGCAAAAAGTATGGGCACTATGAATCTGAATGCAGGAAGAAGCAGGCAGATCATCTCTCAGGCAGAGCACATGTGTCAAATCATACAAGAGACACCTCAAGAGGTATGTTTCTCTCATGCCACAAAACTGAACAACAACCTAAAGATATTTGGTTGTTGGATAGTGGATGCAACAATCACATGACAGGTAACAAAGAA
This sequence comes from Picea glauca, assembly GCA_000966675.3. Lineage (NCBI taxonomy): Eukaryota > Viridiplantae > Streptophyta > Pinopsida > Pinales > Pinaceae > Picea > Picea glauca. The sequence continues at coordinate 1,465,228 of JZKD02S1642911.1, forward strand.
TTACTTTCATGCCTTGATTCTTCAATCTCCTCTGACATTACTCTTGGAAATGATCATTTAGTCAATGTTCAAGGAAAATGAACTGTTCCTATTCTTACTAAACAAAATGTCAAGAAAGACATATGTAATGTCTATCATGTTCCAGACTTAAAACATAACTTGTTAAGTGTAGGACAACTCATTGAAAAAGGATATAAGGTACTTTTTGAGGGAGCATCGTGTAAAATCTATGATAGAAAACCCAACAGAAAATTTATTTCTGAAATCCTTATGACTCCAAATAGGATGTTTCCCCTTACCTTCAGAACTGAAAACCTGAGTCAACCTTATGCACAGAGTGCATCAACCCTGAATGAAACAATGGTTTGGCATACAAGATTTGGACATCTACCATTTCAGAGTCTAAGTCTTCTTCAGAAAAACTCCATGGTCAAAGGTCTTCCTATCTTTAAAGAGAAAATTCCTCCATGTGAGTCTTGCATACTTGGAAAACACAAGAGAAGTAGTTTTACACAGTCTTTCAATCAAGCCAAACAACATCTTGAACTAGTTCACACTGACCTATGTGGACCAATACAAACAGAGTCAATAGGTGGTAGTTTTTACTTTCTAACGCTTATTGATGATTTCAACAGGAAAATATGGATCTATTTTCTCAGACACAAGTCTGAAACATTTACAAAATTCAAAGAATTCAAAGCAGAAGCTGAAAAACAGAGTGGAAAATTTCTCAAAGTACTCAGGTCAGATGGAGGAGGAGAATACAATTCCAGAGAATTTGCAAATTTCTGCAAATCTCAAGGCATCATCATGAAAGTAACAACAAGGTATACTCCACAGTAGAATGGAGTGGCTGAAAGAAAAAACCAGACCATCATGAATATGGCAAGAACACTTATCAAAGAGAAATGTCTGTCAAATACTTTTTGGGCTGAAGCAGTAGCATGCTCAATTTATTTTTTGAACAGATCACCAACCTCCAGTCTACAGATGAAAGTTCCCCAAGAAGCATGGAGTGGGACAAAGCTCAATGTAGCTCATCTAAGGATATTTGGATGCATAGCATATGCACACATACCTTCCAAATTAAGGAAGAAGCTTGATGACAGAAGTGAAAAATGTATTTTCACTGGATACAGTGAAACATCTAAATCTTACAGGCTTTACAATCCCATCACCAAGAAATTAATTATCAACAGAGATGTACAATTTCTGGAAAATCAGTTCTGGAATGAGACTGAAAATCAGCAAGTGGACAGTCAAAATCCATTGCTGCCAATTTCTGAAAACACAGAAAATTCAGAACAACAGGTACCTCCAACTTCTCTTCCAAGACTACAGGTACAAGGAAAACTAGATAACTCACAGGATAACTCAACTTCTAGCAGAGAATCATTCTCTGAACCATAGAATCAGAGAATTGAAGTTTGAGAGAAATCCATCAACAGTTGGATGACTTTGAGCAACATAACTTGTTTTCTTTAATGTCATGTCAACCTACATCTTTTAAGGAAGCAGCTAAGGAGCCTCATTGGGTTCAAGCCATGAACCAAGAAATTGACTCCATTGAGAAGAACAAGACATGGGATCTTGTTGATTTGCCAAGACACAAAAGGAGTATTGGTGTCAAGTGGGTTTACAAAACCAAACTCAATGAAAAATGATAGATTGAAAAGCACAAGGCAAGACTTGTTGCCCAAGGATTCTCACAACAACCAGGTATTGATTATGGTGAAACTTTTGCTCCAGTAGCAAGATTAGACAGTGTAATGACTTTATTGGCCACAAAAGCACAACACAAATGGCAAGCTCACCAAATGGATGTCAAGTCAGCATTCCTAAATGGTTTTTTAGAAGAAGAAGTTTATGTAGATCAACCACCTGGATTTGAAGTCCAAGAGCACCCAGCCAAAGTGTATCGGTTGAAGAAAGCCTTGTATGGCTTAAAGAAAGATCCAAGAGCTTGGTACAATAGAATTGACGCCTACCTGATCAAAAGTGGCTTCAACAGAAGTCAAAATGAGCCAACACTTTATACCAAAACAGATCAACATGGTAAAATACTAATTGTATGTTTATATGTTGATGACATGATTTACGCAGGAAATCTAGAGCTAACAGATTTCAAGCATGCCATGCAATCTGAATTTGAGATGACAGATCTTGGCATCATGAAATATTTTTTAGGCATTGAGGTTCATCAATCAGTCAAAGGTATTTTTGTCTGTCAGCAAAAGTATGCAACAGACATTTTCAAACGGTTTTGCATGGAAGGATGCAATCCAGCGGAAACCCCCATACCATTAGGCACAAAATTAAGCAAGAAAGATGAAGGTCCCACAGTGGACTCTACTTTATACAAAAGTTTAGTCGGTAGTTTGTTGTATCTTATAGCAACTAGGCCAGACATCATGTATGCAGCCAGCCTTGTTTCTAGATTCATGGAATCACCCAAGGATTCACACTGGAAAATGGCAAAACGAATTTTGAGATATGTAGCAAGAACACTACATTTTGGTTTATGGTACACTACATCTGATTGTAATCAACTTTCTGGTTACACAGATAGTGACTTTGTAGGCAACTTGGATGACAGGAAAAGCACATCAGGATATGTTTTTCAACTGGGCACGAACCTGATTTCATGGGCATCGAAAAAGCAGCCAATATTATCAATATCTTCAGCAGAGGTAGAGTATGTAGCTGCTACCTCAGCTTCATGTCAAGCTGTGTGGCTGAGAAGATTATTGAAAGACATGTCACAAATAGAAAATGATCCAACTCCTATTTTCTGTGACAATACATCAACAATTGCATTATCCAAGAACCATGTGTTTCACAAGAAAAGTAAACACATTGACACTCGGTTTCATTTCATACGTGAGCTAGTCAATAATGGTGACATTGCACTACAATTTTGTGGTTCTCGAGATCAACTTGCTGATATCTTCACCAAGCCACTAGGAAAGTCAGTTTTTGATTTTCAGAGACAACACTTAGGCATAGTCAGTGCTAATGATTGTAACTGTTGAGTCTAAGAGGGAGTGTTAAATATATTGTACCCTCAACAGTATGACCGTACACTGCCAGCTGTAGTGGACAATTGTACTTTCTAATTTTGTCTTGCTTAAGCATATATAGCTCAACCATCGTGCATTGTAATGGTGTTCTCATTGTAATGGTGTTCTCTACGCTCTGTACTTTCTGTACTCCTTCATACATTTCAATATACTGTTCTATTCTTTTCTCTCTCTTTACTTCACAATTTATCAAATATTTATTAAACAAGAAACAATAAGGATATAATGAATGAATATACTGGCTATCAATATAATGAATGAGTATACTAGCTAGCGATCTGATGAATGAACATACCAACTAGAGATATAACTTTCTACACATAATCTCACCCTAAACCCGACTGCACAAGTTCTTAGCTACAAAAAAGGTATCGCGGCCCAGATGTGCCATGGGTCGACAGTTTATAGAATGAACGTAGCTACCAACCAGGTCATAGAATAGATATATCAGTGCATAATAGACACAGTTACCAACCAGCTAGAGTGACTGGATGTAGATCCCGTTAGAGTGATACTGGCATGAGAGAATACCAACGATAATAGAATAAACACAAAATGACATGAAAAATGAGATATCGCTATAGAAATACACTGCCCACTCCCGATCTGATGCTAAAAAAACCGTTGAGATATCATTGTAGAAATATCGTTGCCCAGTCCAGATATCGTTCTCAGCACACACGGGGGGACTTAAGTGTGTATTCGTGGCAAAGTGACTCGAGGGAGAACTCCAGGCTGAAAATGATTTTAATAAAGGTGGGAAAATTCATATCTCCTATGAAAAGGGTACGCTCCTAACCAAGAGGCTCAATTGTGTTATTATCGCAGAGCTATACGGTATGAAGACTGGTGAAGACAAGGATTTGAGTGGAGACCAGGCATGGCTGGAGTGTAGATGGATGCCAGTGATCCAAAACCGTCTACAAGTGGCTTCCTCCCGCAGGTGCGAATAGAGCTAAGAGTTCAATTCGACGGATAACAAAAATACTATAGGAACATGAAGGGATATTTCATGTTGCATAATGAGAGAGGAGACCAAGCAAAAATGATAGTGATTCAATCCATTAGAGGGCGAATGGAGGTTTTGAGCTTGTCGGGCATGGGGAGTGTAGTTCAGAATAGGTTTTAGGGTTAGGGTTTTGGCCTGTGACAAAACTCTAAACTCTACGATAGGATTGATATTTGAGCTTTCCGAGTAGACTGCAGGAGGCGAATCATTCATACTGTAACTCACCGGAATGGGAAGGCCGACAAGAGGCATTTTCTATACACTCAAAAACGCCCATGGAGTAATTCATGGAGTTAGCGCTCTGATACCACTGTTAGTTTAGGGAGCAGAAAAGATAACTCCAAGTTGATGATTTGCATTATCTAGGTGTAAATTTATATAACTGAATGACTCTTGGTTTTCTCAAATGGGTAACCATTCCTATCACCTACAATTCTTCATATTTACATTATAATTACAAACCAAATATTTAAATTAAATATTCAACAAACTACTATCCAAAAGAGAATGAGCTAGCTGAGTCAACCAATACAAACCTCATCAAAATCCTCCACAAAAATATCAATGATCATCAAAGGAACTGCTATCCAAAAGGGAATGGACTAGTTGAGTCAACCAATACAAACCTCATCAAAATCCTCCAGAAAACTATCAATGATTATCAAAGGAACTAGAATCTGGCCCTCATGAATGCACTATGGGCTGACAGAGTAACACCGAAGTCCTCTAGCCCTCGAGAACGCACTATGGGCTGACAGAAGAACTCTTAAATATATTGTACCCTTAAGAGTCTGACTGTACACTGTCAGTTGTACTCGACAGTTGTACTTTCTATTTTTGTCTTGCTTGAGCCTATTTAGATCAGCTATTTCCCATTGCATTGTACTTCTTGTAATCTCTTCAGTTCTTCTTACATTCCAATATACTGTTCTATTGTTTTCTCTCTGCATTTATCTTTGATTCACAATTTATCATGGTATCAGAGCTTCAGCTGTAAGCCTCTTCACACAGTCTGGAGAGCAACATGATCCTCACAGTGCAGAGCTTACACGGATCTCGACAAGCATTTGACATAGTCTTTTTCACAAGGATTGGACAGTTGTTCATCATACTCTCAAATCATCCTCACAGGAAAATTCCACGAGGAAGCAGACCGTCTTACGTTCAAAGATCGTCGTAAGAAGCTAACGCGAGAGTGCAGAGCGTACTACGCTCGGAACAACGAGGAAGCAGATACCAAGAGAGAAGCATTAAAGATTCTTGTACATTTTTCAAGAATCGTCAGAGATTAACGAAGAAGAGCTGCAGGACAGAAGAACTCTTGAAGAATTCAAAGAATTCGTTCACAATCGTTAAAGATTGCTGCAGCTGGCAGCATCGACTAAAGTTTTTTGAAATTTGCTCAAATCTGTTAAAGATTGTAGCAGAGAACGAAGAAATCATGAATTTCTTTCAAATCTTTGAAAGATTCACGAATCTTTCTTCCACAGGGGTAAAGAACACGTCTCAGGTGCAAAGATCAGCCATTAAGGCTGTAAGATTCGTCCTGAGAACGGATACGAAGCAGGAAACCAATTCAGAAGGGACGAGGAGAGTGCGGAAAAGGCGAAAGCATTTCAGCCATAAGATCTTGTACAAAGGCCCGACAGTCGTTAGATCAGTAAGAAGGTGAACGACGTTTAGTCGTTTGGAGCGCACCGGAGAATTTTTGACTTGTGAAGTCCCGACGACATCTGGACCGTCCATCCAGAAACACATGGCGAGATCTCGGCATTTCGTGACTCGCAAGGTGTAAAGGTCAGAAGCAGCCATGAGAATTCGCGATCCATGAAATTTCGAGTTCTTCTGGACCGTTGGATCAAGAAAGATCGTGAGTCGTCGATCTTATCTCATCGGGAATCGAGATTTGGATGCGCAAAAGATTGCACTCCAAAACTCCGATACACGATATCGTGAAATCCCGAGAGGACTTGTGAGCTGTTCATCTCAGAGGACAGGTGGCAGCAGATCAAAGCATCCTCACATCAGCATTTCGGAGTTCGCGGTTTTGAAAGATCGTCCGAACAAGACTTCAAAACTCGTGAAATCACGATACGCGAAATAGCGACAAGATCTCAGCCGTTCTTTTGTTCGGACACGCGGCAGACATCGAAGAACCCGTCGACTTTTCGGCATTCAGGGTTTCAAGTTGACAGAGACATTGTGTCAACTGAGCATCGCAAGTCACGATATCCCGAGGTTGAATCGGGACCGACAATCTTGTGAGGATGCGTGGCGTAAATCCAAGGGCTCGAGAAAAGTCTAAAAAGGAAAGCGCCATCGACATATCGGGATTCGACAAATCATGAATTCTGAGGACAAAAGATCGGGTTTCTTTTTGGTGAAAACCCCGTAAACGATTTGGATGGTCCATTTTGAGGAGACACGTGGACGAGATCGGGAGGCTCATCGACGCATCGACATTTCGCGGATCCTGGAGACGAAACGTCTGAGACATCTCCAACCGCGAAATCGCGAGGAAAGATCACGACCGTCCAACTGTTGGGATGCGTGGCAGAGATCAGAGGAATCGGAAAGTCCCGAAAGAAAGCACCCAATCAAAAAATCAGAGATCGGGGAATCGAGGAGATAGAAGAACTCATCATCAGAGTTCACGAAATCCCGATTCGCGATATCCTGATAAGATCTAGACCGTCAGATCAAAGGAAGATCGGGACCATTGAATTGTCCAAAGTCGACTTTTCACGTTTCGGCATTTTGAAAGGCAAAAAACGGGAAAAGCTCGTAGCACTTTAAAAGTAAGGTGTGTGGTCACATTGCAAGGAGACTAAGGGCCAATTCAAGCCTGATAAGCTCCCATCGGCCATCAGCAAATCGACGTTTCTGAGATCGGAGGTAGATTGAGATCAGAATCAAAATTTCAATTTTTTAAAAATTTAAAATCATGGCATCGTCTAGCAATTTAGGACCAACTCAGGGTCCGATTCTTCTGGGAAAGAATTACGAATTTTGGTCTCTTCAGATGAGATCATTCCTGCAAGCACAAGAGTGTTGGGAACCAGTGGATCTTGGATATGTGGAACCAGATCCATCCGCCCTTTCTGCCATGACAAATGCGCAGAGAATTGCTCAGGCAACACTGAGGACCAAAGAAAATAAAGAAAAATTCTGGATTCAAAATTCTGTAGATGACTTGATTTTCTCAAAAATCACAGGCGCTGGTACTTCAAAATAGGCCTGGGATATCCTTAAATCTTCCTACCAAGGAAATGACAGGGTCAAAACAGTCAAACTGCAGACTCTGAGAACACAATTCGAGACTTTAAGAATGACAGAGTCCGAAATTGTTGATCAGTTCATGACCCGAGTCATGGGAATTGTGAACTAGATCAGACTGACTGGTGAAACCATCACTGATCAACGCATTGTTGAGAAAATCCTCAGAAGTTTACCCAAGAAATTTGAAATGGTTGTAACAACAATCCTTGAATCCAAGGATCTGTCAAGATTTTCAACAGATGAACTAATTGGTTTTCTGGTGACTCATGAGACCAGATTGCATCTCACAGATGAGTCAATCTCCAATGCCTTCAAAAATCAATTCTCCTTCAGCAGAGGGAAAGTCATAGGAAGAAGCAGAGGTTACCAAGGAAGAGGGAGCAATCAAAATAACTCTCATTCCACTGGAGGTAACATACAACAGTATCCGAATCAAAATTTGCAAGGTCAAAGACAACAACACCAAAATCAATATCAGAATTTCCAGCCTCAAAGAGGCAGAGGGAGAAGATCAAATGAAAAATCAAGAATACAATGCTATTACTGCAAAAAATATGGGCACTATGAATCTAAATGCAGGAAGAAGTAAGAAGATCAGCTCTCAGGCAGAGCACATGTGTCAAATCAAACAAGAGATACCTCAAGAGGTATGTTTCTCTCATGCCACAAGACTGAATAACAACCTAAAGATCTCTGGTTGCTGGACGGTGGATGCAACAATCACATGACAAGTAACAAAGATTTACTTTCATGCATTGATTCTTCAATCTCATCTGATATTACACTTGGAAATGATTATTTAGTCAAAGTTCAAGGAAAAGGAACTATTCCTATTCTTACTAAACAAAATGTAAAGAAAGACATAAACAATGTCTATCATGTTCCAGATTTGAAACATAATTTGTTAAGTGTAGGACAACTCATTGAAAAAGGATATAAGGTACTTTTTGAGGGAACATCTTGCAAAATATATGACAAATACCCTAGCAGAAAATTGATTTCTTAAATCCATATGACTCTGAATAGGATGTTTCCCCTTACCCTTAGAACTACAAATCTGAGTCAACCATATGCACAGAGTGCATAAACCATGAATGAAACAATGGTTTGGAATACTAGATTTGGACATCTACCATTTCAGAGTCTAAGTCTTCTTCAGAAGAACTCCATGGTCAAAGGTCTACCTATATTTAAAGAGCAAATTCTCCCATGTGAGTCTTGCATACTTGGAAAACATAAGAGAACTAGTTTTCCACAGTCTTCCAATCAAGCCAAACAACATCTTGAACTTGTTCACACTGACC
>JZKD02S1642911.1:1473949-1520949 GCA_000966675.3 Picea glauca
TCTATTTTCTCAGACACAAGTCTGAAACTTTTGCAAAATTCAAAGAATTCAAAGCAGAAGCTGAAAAACAGAGTGGAAAATATATCAAAGCACTCAGATCAGATGGAGGAGGAGAGTACAACTCCAGAGAATTTGCAAACTACTGCAAATATCAAGGCATCATCATGCAAGCAACAACAAGGTATACTCCATAGCAAAATGGAGTAGCTGAAAGAAAAAATCAGACCATAATGAATATGGGAAGAACACTTCTCAAAGAGAAAAGTCTGTCAAACACTTTTTGGGCTGAAGCAGTAGCATGCTCAGTTTATCTTTTGAGCAGATCACCAACCACAAGTCAAAAGATGAAATTTCCCCAAGAAGCATGGAGCGGGACAAAGCTAAATGTAGCGCATCTAAGGACATTTGGATGCATAGCATATGCTCACATACCCTCAGAATTACGGAAGAAATTGGATGACAGAAGTGAGAAATGTATTTTCACTGGATATAATGAAACATCTAAATCCTACAGGCTTTACAATCCAATCATCAAGAAATTAATTCTCAGCAGATATGTAAAATTTCTAGAAAATCAATTCTGGAATGATTCGGAAAATTAGCAAATGGACAGTCAAAATCCATTGCTACCAAGTTCTGAAAATGCAGAAATTTCAGGACAGCAAGTACCACAAACCATTCTTCCAAGATTGCAGGTACAAGGACAACCAAATATCTCACAAGATAACTCAACTTCCAGCAGAGAATCATTCTTTGAACCAGAAAATCAGAGAACTCGAAGCTTGAGAGAAATCCATCAACAGTTGGATGACTTTTAACAACACAACCTTTTTGCTTTAATGTCATGTCAACCTACATCCTTTAAGGAAGCAGCTAAGGAGCCACATTGGGTTCAAGCCATGAACCAAGAAATTGACTCCATTGAGAAGAACAAGACAGGGGATCTTGTTGATTTACCAAGTCACAAGAAGAGTATTGGTGTCAAGTGAGTTTACAAAACTAAACTCAATGAAAAAGGGTAGATTCAAAAACACAAGCCAAGACTTGTTGCCAAAGGATTCTCACAACAACCAGGTACTGATTATGGTGAAACTTTTTCTCCAGTAGCAAGGTTAGACACTGTTAGAACTCTATTGGCCATAGCAACCCAACACAAATGGCAAGTATACCAAATGGATGTCAATTCAACATTCCTAAATGGTTTTTTAGAAGAAGAAGTATATGTCGATCAACCACCTAGATTTGAAGTCCAAGAGCACCCAGCCAAAGTATATCGGTTGAAGAAATCCTTTTATGGCTTAAAGAAAGCTCCAAGAGCTTGGTACAACAGAATTGACACTTATCTAATCAACAGTAATTTCAGCAGAAGCCAAAATGAGCCAACTCTTTACACCAAAACATATCATCACGGTAAAATTTTGATTGTATGTTTATATGTTGATGACATGATCTACACAGGAAATCTAGAGTTAACAGATTTTAAACATGCCATGCAATCTGAGTTTGAGATGACGGATCTTGGCATAATAAAATATTTTTTAGGGATTGAGGTTCATCAATCAGCCAAAGGCATTTTTGTCTGTCAGCAAAAGTATGCAACAAACATTCTCAAAAGGTTTCGCATGGAAGAATGAAATCCAGCGGAAACCCCCATACCATTAGGCACAAAATTAAGCAAGAATGATGAAGGTCCCATAATGGACTCTACTTTATACAAAAGTTTAGTAGGCAGTTTGTTGTATCTTACAGCAACTAGGCCTGACATCATGTACACAACTAGCCTTGTTTCCAGATTCATGGAATCACCCAAAGATTCGCACTAGAAAATGGCAAAACGAATTTTGAGATATGTAGCAGGAACACTACATTTTGGCTTATGGTACACTAAATCTGATAGTAATCAACTTTCTAGTTACACAGACAGTGATTTTGTAGGTAGTCTAGATGACGGGAAAAGCACATCTGGACATGTTTTTCAACTGGGCACGAACCTAATCTCATGGGCATCAAAGAAGCAGCCAATTGTTTTTATATCTTCTGCAGAGGCAGAGTATGTCGCTGCTACCTCAGCTTCTTGTCAAGCTGTATGGCTGAGAAGATTATTGAAAGATATGTCACATATAGAGAAGGATCCAACTCCTATTTTCTGTGACAATACATCACCAATTGCTTTATCTAAAAACCATGTGTTTCACAAAAAGAGCAAACACATTTACACTCATTTTCATTTCATATGCGAGTTAGTCAATAATGGTGACATTGCACTACAATTCTATGGTTCTAGAGATCAGCTTGTTGATATTTTTACAAAGCCACTAGGAAAGTCAGTTTTTGATTTTCAGAGACAACACTTAGGCATAATCAGTGCTGATGATTGTAACTGTTGAGTCTAAGAGGGAGTGTTAAATATATTGTACCCTCAATAGTCTGACTGTACATTGCCAGTTGTACTGGACAGTTGTACTTTCTATTTTTGTCTTGCATGAGCCTATTTAGCTCAGCTATTTCCCATTGCATTGTACTTCTTGTAATCTCTTCAGTTCTTCTTACATTCCAATATATTGTTCTATTGTTTTCTCTCTGCATTTATCTTTGCTTCACAATTTATCAGTAACACCGAAGTCCTCTATCGGTAATTCTCCCTTCTTTCTTGTCTATAAAAAATAAGTGACTTTTCCTACCCTACTTTCCTTCCGTGGTTGAAACTTGCTCAATCTATCCAAGATGAAACATTCCGAATAATGAAAGAAAGGATGAATATGATTTTGAAACTAAAAAAAGAAAGGGAAAAAGACAAAATAAACTTAATTTGTCATTAAGAAGTAATTAAAAACTCGTTTGAAAAATCATCCGTGGACACCAAATATTTTCAAGAGGGAGACCTGGTTCTTAAATGGGACAAAGCTAATGAGCTAAAGGAAAAACATATAAAATTTCAAAAGTTATGGTTGGACCCATATCTAATTCATCAAAAAATTGGCCCTGGAACTTTCAAACTTAAGACATTAGAGGGAGACGAGGACCTCCTTATCAATAGTTAGATTCTCAAAAGATACTTCTCTTGATCACCTTAGGTGATATAGTCTTATACATAGTAGGTTTTCTGAACTTTCATTTTTATTATCATGCAATCATTATTTTAGTCAAGTTTTTCTTTATTTTGTTTTCTTTTTCTTCCAACCTTTGTTTGAATTTTCCTTTTATCCCTTTCCAGATCATAATAACTTGTTGTTCACCATCCCTAACTAATCATTCTCTTTCATAATAGAAACCTAAGACTGTTAATTAAGTTAATGCATTTCCTATGTGAATGCCTTTTCACATTAAATCAATCACGTTACCTTGGGTATTGATGGTTGTACAGAAAACAAGAACCTATTTACCTATGCCAAAAGGAAACTTCAGACTTGTAATCCCAAATCCTTTATGAATCTCATCATAGTTATCCTAAAACGTGTGATCACTCTCATACTATGCCCATTTAGACTCAAATTAAGGAGAGGTCATAGCTTCAGATGTTTCCTCGAGTGATACTTTCTTGAATATCCCAAAAATCTAATGGACCCACTAGTATAAATATCTAACTGAGACTAGCATATTAAATTAAATCTCATATCACCCTGCTTCCTATTCACCCATGTTGCAAAAGCAATACATAAATTACATATCTAAGAGGGTGAATGTTGAAAGCTAAATCATCATGAAGTTGAAAGCACTATTTACAATGTGGGAAGTATAGATAAACCCATTGGGGATATGGATGCTCTCTGGTAGCGGGGCCATGCTTGTATGATACCAAGGAAAATTCGTCAGGGAAATGGATGCTCGTTGAAAATGAAGAAATGCTGAGAAAGAGAAATGAAAAACACACTTTAGTCTATGAACAACCAGGAAAAACTCCTCTATGGTGTCTCTTCCCATATAGTCCCTGCGTATGTAAAAATGAATGAAGAATCCTTTATTTTTCATAGTAATTATGAAAAAGATCATTTGTAATAGGTCATATTTTTGTTGACTCTCATGATAGATAATATGAAATCCATAATCTGTACAGTGTTAAAAAATTGTTTAAAAGGTCAAAAATTTCACTGATGTTTTAGATTCGATTTCTTTTTGGATCAGAGATAACGTGCTCTTCCTAATAAGTCACCATTTGTTGTGGCTCCCCACAATAACCCATTTTAAAAAATGGGTTACCTCTATTTAAATTTTTTACAAGGTATTGTATCTCTACTTTATTGAAAATGTGTTTGTATGGAGAAGTTGTTCTTGTTGACTATACAATCTATGAGTCTTTCCTTTCAGTACTATCTACATATCGCAGTCAAAAAATGACCTCCCTTCTATGTCAATCAACCCTCCTTCCTCGAAATATATAGTTTCCTACAATTGTTGTAGACACATGAATCATGTCATCAATTTAATTCGCTAAAAGAACTTCACATGTGTTCCTTTTTCTCCTAAGTTTGAGTCACGATCAAAACAACTCTTGCAGTGATCATATTCTTCCATAAACCTTTTCGATTTCCAAATCATAAAATATTTTGTCGGAATCATCTTTGTTAGAGTATTTCCCATCACAGATAAGTTTCGACTCTGACTCATACACTCTGATAGACCAAGCATACAATTTATTATTTAATGTTTTACCTGAAAACTAATTGTTGGTTAGGGATAAAAAGTTAGGTTCTAAATCTAGCAAGTTGACCTAACTCATGTGAGGATAATATTATGACTTGGAATCTTGGGATTAGTCCTCAACCCACTCAATGATGCTGGCATTAATATTCATCTCCCTGTCTTTCAAGATAACACATTTTTTGAGAAAGAAAGTATACCTTCGATACCATCTCTCTCGAGGTCCTAACATTGATGGGGTCTTTTGAACTCGAAATTATAAACTTTGATGACGTACCATCAATTATACATCATCTCGGGTTGACATGTAGATCTAGGTTAAAAAGGGAATATAATTTTGATACCTTGCCATTAGAGTATACATCAACCTGAGTATCGATTACCAAAACTACACTCATAGAGTATCGTCATGCAATCCCAGACAAGATATGGAATATTCTTCGATCCATTTCCTTCAGACCACAAATGATTCATGAACTTTCCTTGTTCGATGAAAATGACTCTGATAGCCACGTTTTTCAAATTTGTGCCTCCCTATGATCCCGATACACAGATTCAGACACTTTGACCTCTCAAATCACATTAATGGTGAGATGGTGCTCAAAGTTTTGAAATGGTTCTCATACGTTGGTTGTTTAATGCACAATTAAAATGACTCATTCCATTTGAAATAATCCTAAACCCTCTTTTACACTCTATATTCCTTCGTAATATGGTAAGGCATTCTACGTCATCCTGATTAGGTCTATAATACTTTGAAACCATTTGTTTTGGCTAAATGGTAGGTATTACTTTTTTTCTAAAATTACTTGTCTCCTTATAATTGCCTCATTATTTTGTTTGGATTAATTCATGTTTTAATTTGGGTGATGTAGGATATCAAAAACATTTCACCATGGCAAGCCAGAATATTAGGAGATCTAGGGGATCTGTCTAATTTCAATCAACCTCTGTGCCTAAAACTTCTTCTTGTCAGGCAGAGGTTTTGGTAATAGACACTACCTATTAGCACAAGGGTAGACCCAGGGTTCAACGCTTCAACAACGCACCAAAAAAACCCTAACTACTGGCCCTTTTGGCAACACCTGCGAAGCAGATCAAGTGTCACCTGAGGTATAGGCAAGGATGGTTGCAGGACTCAAGTGTCTACAACCTAGATTAGAAATAGATCTATGATTAAAACACTAACATAGCACTTAAAAATTAACATTCATTAACATTTAACCCTTATTTACATTGCACATTCAAACCCTAATTACAAAAGAATGTAGTATTCAACAAGATCTAGTACTTCCAAGCACTTAGCACATAGAAACATATCAGATCTAGCATTCATTCACATCACTAGGCACTAAGCTACTATATCAAATGCATATAACATACAAAAAGATAACAACATTAAGAATAAATCACATCAATCACATAAGTTAACCATAACACAGGATATACGTGGTTCACCCCCAGCGCGAGGCTACGTCCACCAAGTCTTATTCTTCTTTATTATCTTATGTCAATCTTCTTAGATGCACAGAGCCCAAAAACCCCACTGCGCATAGGACAGGAGATCTGTGCACACCTCACCAGATCCTCCTTCCCTTAGTTAGGTCACAACACAAAGCCTTCTTACACAGTCTACACACCAGCCTCTTACAATCACTTGCAATTATCTCTGCAAGTCCTAACACATAGCATGAACAAAGCCTCTAGCTCTGCACTAAGCCACAAATATTCACTACTACTTCACTTACCATGCCGGCCCCTTCTTACATTTCCTAGCTATCTATTTATACATTACAAAATGGGTCGAAACATGGGTAAACCCATGGGCCGACATCCCATTCCCGTTACATAAACCCTAAACCCAAAAAGCCCACAAAAAGGGGGTGAGATCCCATGATCTCTTCTTCGCTTGGCACTTTGTCTTCAACCAGCCTGTCAAAGTCCCAAAATCGATCAAACATGACCCAAGTTATCCAAAAATTGGTCAAGGGGAAACAGGCCCCCAAAACTCAACTGTGACTCGTCCCGAGTCACTCTGATCTAGGTAAATCTGCATCGAAGGCCTTGATCTTGTCTTGATCTTCTTCAACCTGCTTCTTAGCCAGATCCTTCAGCTCGACAAACTCTTGAATGACCTTCTTGGGGAGAGGTCCTTCCAATCATTGTTCAACTAATGTGACTACATGTTGTAGCTGTGCACCTTGTCCTTTAATATTCTCAAAAAGTGTGTAGGGTTCATCCTGCACTAGCTGGAGTCTTTGGGTTACTTGCATGAACTTGTTCTAAATGGCATGGGCATGTTGTTGACCCATGCACTGTTCTTGAGCTCTTTTCATCCTCTTGACTGGTGATAATATATTCAACTGCACTTGCACTGTTGTTGCTTGTTGTTTTGCCTCCTGGAGCTGTGACTCCAGTGTCCTGAGCTCAGGGTCCTTTGCAAGGCACTCGTAGGTATGTGAACTTTCAATGCTAAGTTGTTTTTATTCTAAGGCTGATGCCTTGATTCTCTCAACTACACTCGTCATAGATTCTTCTCTTAGTTCTCACACTTCCTACAGAGTGCTTAGCATTGTTTGTAATTCCAATTATTCTATTCTTTGTTGGAGTTGCTGAATGGATTTGGCAAGCCTGCCGACTTGATTCTCCACTGAGTCTTCTTCCATTTTCTCTAAGACAATCATAGAGAGAATTTCTCTAGTGACTACTTCTTTAACTCCAATCTATTCTGCGAGCAAATTTTCTTTCTCCCTCTGGATATGCACTGTATCCTATGCAAACTTCACCTGGAGGTCATCTTTTTCTTGTTGCACAACCCGACGATTCTCTATGTATTCCTCTTTTCCTTGCTTTAGGGCCTCTGTGGCCTATTCCTTTTCCTCCTGGACATGATGAAGGTGAGCCTCCATCACATTTGTTATCCTGCATAGCTGGGCAGGCTCATCTCCTACTTCTATGTTCCCTGGTAACAATAACACATCAGGCATTGTGCGGCTTGAATGGAGAGCTTGTTGTATTCATTTAAGCTCTTCTTCAATGTGATCATACATGGATTCTTGTTTTGATTCATTGCACTGTAAATATATTTTGATGTATCTGATATTGCGACGATGATGAGGTCGATGTCATCCACTGTGAGCACGGCCTACAACTTAAGCTTACTAGATTTTGACTTCTTCCGCGATATAGGTTTCATTGGGGAAACCTTTCTTTTCTTGGACATCTCTGCCTCTTCAAGGGGGTTCCTAGGTGGTGTTAATTCACCCTACTTTTGCTTGTATTCTTCCCCTTCTTTCTCTTCTTTTTCCACTTCGTCATCTCCTCCTCTACTAGGTGAATCTGATGCAGTCTCTTCTGATGCACTGTTTATTTCCTATACATCTTCCTTATTTTTCTTCCTACTACTATTGGGTACATCATAGTCTTTGCGAGTGACCACGTGAATTCCAATGAGGTCAGGGTCGGAAAAATATACCTGGTCGACTGGTATAAGTAACTCTGTAGGCCATTCCTTAGTGATTTCTTCCAGGTCCTCCTCTATGAGCTTGTAGTAGGATTAAATCGATTCTTTATGTTCGTCTCCACGTGTAGTGACATAAATAAAATGTCTATCTATGCAGAAATTCATAATTGGCCTGAACCTGTCCAGGGTGTTCAACATCATATGAGGGAAAGACTCAATATCCCTCTTCAATTGCAGGTAATAGGTGTGGAACACTGTGTTTGACTGCCATTGTTTTTCCATGTCACTTGAATATCAGAGCATGGTGAACTTCACAGCTAAGGGTTCTGATGGCTCAATCTCAGGGAAGGTCGCACCTTTTGACATTTCCCAAGCAATGAAAGAGATGAGGATCAACAACCAACTAAAGTGGAATTCGTAGCCCTGATCTTGAGCTTCACGATAGTCTTTCTCTAACTAGTTGACGAGGTAACCCACCCAATTCATTTGTAGCCCTTCCACGTATTTGCCCGCGAGGTCAACAACGAACCCTGTGACCTATGTGGGTATTTTATTCCTTTCTAGCTTACCAGTGATTAACTGGTAGTCTAGGTGCACTATGCCATTCTGGATGGAGGATACCTTATAGCCTCGCTTCCCCTTTTCCATGTTGCCATAGGTATCTTTGATTCTCTACACTAGGGCATGATCTGCAGCCTTCCTTGGATAAAATTCTTGTGGGTCTGGTCCTTGCATGCTTAATTCGGTGATCTGATGGATCAACGCCAGATCGACTGTGATACGCCTATCCAACCATAGGTAACCACCATGTAAGCATGATAGTAAAAGTTTAATGCACACATTAACCTCCTGGTGCCTTCCAAAGTGGGTTATCTTCATTATGTTCAGGATGGTGGACCTCATGATGTCCATAGTCCACGACTAGGGGATGATATTTGACTTCTTCCCCTTTTTCTTGGTCAAATACTTGTATGGTGTGAGCATGCCATAGTTCTTCCAGTCTCCTAGGTTATAGTCGTTGATATTCAATGTCAAAATCCTCTCCAACTATGGTCTGACTGCGCATATTCCCTTCAAAAGATACATAGTGATGAATGTGTATTCGAAGTCCCTTGGGACATTGTCACGACTCACCATGCCAACTAGAGGCAAGATGTAGTTGAGTAGGATATATGGGATGAGCTTCGCATTTCCTAAGTCATCACGATGTTTCATTTGTTTCTCTATTGCAGCTCAGGATGGTCCAGATCCATGAGCAGTCGACGGGTATTATTGCACTCCTCTCGTCGATAAGGCTTGGATGCCTACATACATCAACTTCTCAGCCATAAGGTCTTTAGGATCTCCTCGACAACCTTTTATACTGCACTAATTTCGTCCGACACGCACACTCAGGATATGATATCTTAGGTCGGTGAACAAACACTCACTGTAATAGCATGGGTGGCAAGGTCTCAAATAATCATGACATAGTAATAATAAGCTTGAATAATCACAATTGGAAAAAGTGTTCACGGTGCAATGCTCGATGGGATAAATAGACATCATTGTAAGGTATCCCTCCAACATGTAGGAATGCTTTAATCAATGCAATTTCATCCATTGTTGTGCGGTCCCAACGGTCGAATGGCTAACTTTCTGGCAGTAAATACAGTTCTTGTCATTCTAGAGCGTCGAGATAACGATCGAGATGCCTCCAATGGTCATATTTCTTCACCGTGGTGAAGTGCCAATCTTCGTTGTTCTGATATCCCAATGAAGTTCCATTTCTGCAAACCTTTCTTCTGTGAATTCCTCCCTGGAACTTCCTGGAACTTTTCTAACTTTTCTTTCTTCTTGTTGAGCTTTCTGGCTTTCTTTCCTCAAATCTGAGTCATTGGTTTCCTCTTTCCATTATTGTTCTTATCTCCTTTTGGCATAGCAACTTCACACTGTTGCGAGTCATTCAAGGGTTCTGAGAGTAACACTTCTTCTCTTTCTATGGTAGGTTCTCTACTCTCTTGTACATACATGTGTTTCCAATCTTTCTGTGTTCTTTCAACTTTGACATCCAAATATTTGGTCCTTAGTAGCTTCGAATGGTCCTTTTTTTCTTCCAGTAAGTGTGCTATTCTCCTAGCCATGAAATCCCTTAGTTCTTTTTTTTTTTTTCTAGATCATTCGCTTCTTATTTGCTTCATATCTAATCTTTTTCAATCCAAGTTTTTTCTAGAAAAATAGCAAATGGGGCATTGTTCTCAACAAAATTAACGATCTCAAATTCTTCTTCTGTCAAAGTTCCATGAGCACTCGTAGATGTCTAGGTAAGTCTTCCACATAGGGTTATTAGTTTTCCTCTAAATAATCTTATTCCTCCTAATGAAGGAACCATAGCAGGTTTTCCCAAAATTTCCCAAGTTCTTTCTGTCATGATATTCATCTAGGTTTCATCATCCGGAACACAATCTATGTCAAAGTCTCCTATTCTTGTTTCTATCCGTTCCTTGTCTTTTAAGATCTCTGATAAGGTGATATCTCTATGATCATTCAGGGTTTCTTTCACCTGTAATAATATAGTCCATGATTATTTTTGGGGCTTTATCATATCCTTAGTTTCTTGGCCTCTCTCATGGTTTTCTTGTCCCATATTCATCTTTTCAACTTTAGCAATCATTCTAGGGAAATCCAAAACATCATGGTCCATAGCTTTATAGAAAAGACAATTAGGACCTCTACCAGGTCATTCCTTAGAAATATGTCCTAGTCTTATCCAACTATAGCAAAGAGTTAATCTTCTCTTTATTTTAAATGACCCCCAACCTTTCTTGTATTGCGCATTGGGATCACAGTAACTAACCTATGAAAAATTCTTTCTAGGATCCTGCATCCATTTGTTATTCCAAACATTCTTTCTATGCATAGGAATAACATATCTTTCATTATTTCTATTGGATCTATTCATATCAAATCTTGTTTCTTCTAGTTGTACCCTAGTTTTTAGACTAGGACCAAATCTATTCAACATACCTATATCCATTCTTTCGAACTAAAAATTTTCACTTATCTTACCTTTATCATAACACAAAGCTTCAAGATCTTAACTATTTTCTTTAGATCGGGCTTCTTTGCTTAGCATAGAGCTTCATAGTCAGTAAAGAATACTCCGCACTAGGGCAACAGATCTATGCACAAAGCTTTCTCTTTTCTTCATTTCCCAACAATCACAGTTTCAGGTCCAGACAACAGAACCATTTGTTGGCATAGGGGCAGACCCAGGGTTCAACACTTCAACAAAGAACCAAAAAAACCCTAACTACCAACCCTTTCATCAACACCTGCGAAGAAGATGAACTCTCACCCAAAGTAGAGGTAGGGGTGGTTGCAGGACTCAAGTGTCTACAACCTAGCCGGGACACAGATCTATGATTACAACACTCATAGAGAACTTAGCAGTTAACATTAATTAGTATTTAACCCTTATTTACATCGCAGATTAAAACCCTAATTATATAACAACGCAATATTCAACAAGATCTAATACTTCCAAGCACTTATCACATAGAAACAGATCAAATCTAACATTCATTCACATGAGTAGGCACTAAGCTACTATATCAGATGCATCTAACATACATTAAAATATAACAACATTAAGCATAAATCACATCAATCACACAAGGTAACCAGAACAAAGAATATACGTGGTTCACCCCCAGAGCGGGGCTACGTCCACCAAGTCTTCTTCTTCTTTATTCTCTTCTGTCAATCTTATTACATGCACAGAGCCCAAAAACCCCACTCCGCATAGGACAGGATATTTGCACGCACCTCGCCAGATCCTCCTTCCCCAAGTTAGGTCACAACATAAATCCTTCTTACACAGTCTTCACACCAACCTCTTACAATCACTTTCACTTATCTCTGCAAGTCCTAACACATAGCATGCACAAAGCCTCTAGCTCCGCACTAAGCTGCAAATATTCACTACTACTTCACTTAGCACACTGGCTCCTTCTTACATCACCTATCTATATATTTATACATTACAAAATGGGTCTAAACATGGGTAGACCTAGGGGCCGATATCCTATTCCCGTTACATAAACCCTAAACACAAAAATCCCACAAAAAGAGGGTGAGATCCCGTGATCTCCACTTCGCTTGGCGCTCTGTCTTCAACCAGCCTGGCGAAGTCCCAAAATTGGTCAAACATGACCCAAGTTCTCCAAAACTTAGTCAAGGGTCAACACTACCCATCACACTGGTGAATACCAAAGCCTTAGAGATAATGAGATTTACATGATTTTCAGCATTGGATATTTTTCTCGAGAGGATGAAAAATTGGAAATATACCAGAAAATATAGAAACGCAAGATTCACCTAGTTGCTACTCGTTTGACACTATTTCCCTACAATAAAGCAACCTAGATGTTATTTAAGTAGTTTGACATGAGCACTGCAACCATCACAAGTAAGAATGGAAAGCAAGTAGCATCTATAAGGCCTAACGATATCTGGACCAGGTACCACCTACCCACACTTGCATGTTCTCTCAATGAGTCATTATTAAAAGGTTTTGATCAAAGCAATAAAATTCCATCTAATAAAACACTAGTGGATAGATGAGAAAATCACTCTCAGGCAGGGGAGAAAGCTAGTCCCCACATAGGAATTCAAAGCACCATACAAAATGTTGGTCACTATGTTGAACTGGTTATATGACAAAGAAAGAAAAACACATTTTCAGATAGATTGGCTACCCTTGGCCCATACCATCCTTAAAACATGACATGTGTTCAATTGTGAATATATGTTTGATTTCAACATATATCTCCACATGAAAAATATTCATGATATGAGGAATTCTTGCCTTTATATGTCAGTCTACCTGATTGATGCCATTTGTTCCTCTGTACAATTTATTGATATCAAGTGGAATTGGGACCAGGAACAACCCCCTATACACATGTATTGCTCTAAATTATGTAACGTAAATTACAAAAGGTATTTTTATGGTATCTGTAACTACTTTATTGGCCCTATTTGTATCGTAATTTATGAGTTCCCAATGAAAATAATCTCTATTGAATCCAGGAATGGAATAAAATGGGTAGCAGACTCATATCTAGAAAAATACTACTCGTACATAAGGGTGTATGGTTCTACTGGGGCCCCACATATTTTACCTTAATTTGTCCCAGACTGTCTCCTAATGAAAGAAATCACTTATGAAACGATGATACTAGGGGTCACCTCTCTTCTCATGAGAAGTAGAAAAAAACTATGGACTTATTTTCCCATCCACATAAGAAAGTACACCCCATCTAATGGATCCCATGCTAGAAAGGAAGCATAATCCCTATCGGATGTATTCCTATGCCTCAGAGAGCCAAAAGTTCATGAACCACATGAAATTGTAGATGGCCATGTCATATTTGTAGGTCTCACCAATTCTAACATACATGTGGTTTATTTTTAGCAATATAGGCTCAAAGGAGTTCTTTTATATGAAGAAGTTTTACAAAAAATACCTAATGATGTTTCCAAACAAGAGCTGCAATCAGAGAAAGAAGAAATGAAGAAGATTACACTAGACCAATTTCAAACACTGCTGCAAGAAGAGTAGCATAAACTGAACACCAAAGAACAAGGAAATATCAAAAGGGAAGAAGACTTAGAGAAAACGAGACTTCAAGTTGAGGAATAGTACTAAATAAAACATGCCAAGGAATAAATAATAAAAGGGGAAAATGATGTCAAAGCAGAGAAGGAATCCCTTAAACAAAAGAAATATGAAGAAGAGGCTAAAATATTGGTTGATGAGGTAGAATCTAGAAGACTGGTTGATGAAGTAGAAGCCGAATGATTATATGAAGAGACCGGGGATAGAAGAAAAGAAGAGTAGATGAAAAAAAAAAAAATAGGAATTGATAAAAACCCCATGCATCCCATCAACTCTCAATCTCGACATGGTGAACATTTCACCCCTAGAATACACTCCCCTCAATTCCATCCTAGGTGATTTTTCCTCCTCTTTAGAAATTCTGAATTTTGAAGGCACTGTAGTGGCCAATGGATATTACTACTATGACGAAAGAACAAATTTCATATAGAAGATATCAAACAAAAGGAAAATGGGAGAATCCACCAAGCCCAAAACATGTACAAGGAGAGTTGTGGAATGGAAAGTTGGGCTTGACCCAGAAGAGAATGTTGTTCAAGAAGCTTTCACCCTCCATTCCTTTTCAGGATTGAATGCCTTATATTTTCTTTAGGTGACCAATGCCTTAGGCACAACTTGAAATAGAATCAAAGAACTAGAGGCAGAATTGAAGACTATGAAGGACGCCCTCACTTTAGAATCTGAAGAAGCTACAAGGGTGGTTGAAACTGTCAACACAAAAAAATTGAATAAAGCATCGTAAATGAAAAGGATGAGATGAATGTATAATTTGAGATAAGGGCATAGATCCATCAGGACACCCCTACCAAAGAATTAGAATGTACAAAGTTGAAACTAGGTGATGAGATAAAAATTATCAAAAGGGAACACATTGAAGAAACTACCAAGTTGCAGACAAAATTAACAGAATCTAAAAGATTCATGGGGAAACAAAATTTCTAGATCGTGGGGTTAAGACAAGAAAAGAAAAAACTTGAAAAATATAAAGAAGAGAGAAGGGAATCAACTATCATTGAAGAAACTGTCAAGGCCCATGCATTGGAGTTAAACGATAAACTAAAATTCGAGCAAAAATAATTGCTATGTTTTCTCAGTGATATACAGATTGATTAAGATGATCAACTAAGGATGCTACAAAAAATAGATAAAATTCAAGGATAACATCAGGAGGCAAATGATGCCTATGATAAAATTATCAATTGGAAAGAAATGTATGAAGCCCCCTGAATACACTGCCCCTGTATTCTAAGAAGGAAAAACTAAGGTGTTGGAGCCGCCCTTGTTTTTTACCTTCCGAAAAATTTTCAATTTTTGAAGCTTGAAATCTAAGATTGATTTTCTTGTTCCTTCCAAGATCTTAAAACTCTGAAATCTTGTCGCCTGAACAGAAATGCTTTTCCTACTTTAAAGAAAAACAAATCCATTTTTGAAATTGTGTTTTCTCTATTGTTTTATTTCGGGATATCGCAAGTCGGATACTTTAATATTTGAATTCACAAGTCCCGAGTCGCGAATGCTGCGAACTCGCCTTTAATTTTCACCCAAGACTTTATTTAGGGTAAATTTTTTAACTCGTGAGTGGACGTTGTCGGGAATTCACATCTCGGTATTCGTCAAACCCAAGTTTTTGTTCTTACAAACCCGAGAGCCGAGAACGTGATAACCCTAGTCAAGGATTAAAGGTAAAACTAACCATGGTTAAATTTGGTGCTCAGCATTTTTCCACTCGTCACTTTCTTTCATAAAGTTAAGGCATCTAAAATCCCGACTCACGAAGTTGTGACATGATTAATGGAAGATTAATTAGTAACCTAGTCTAATATTTTCTTCCTGTACCTTGAGCCTTAATTATCACCACATCGTGGTATCGCGACTCGGTATATCATTCCCCCAAAAATCTATTTTCAAACTTCCGAGTCGCGATATGGCGAATAGATTAATTATGCAATTAATGACTCTCCAAATCATGATTACTATTAATTGAATCCAAGTCGGCCCTCGCGGCCTCGCGAGTTAAATATTCAAATTGTTGAAAGGAAATCCACGATGCAGCGATAAGCGAGAAAATGGTTAACGTTGCTAAGTTTGAAATTTTTAAAAAATAAAACGAGATGCGTCCCATCCCACACATCGAGGTTTGCGCATTTCCCAAAGAACCTGCTGCTCTCCATACCCCGATTTCCTGTCAAGCCGCCAAACATTGATGACATTAATGAAGAATTAGGGTAAATCCACGAATAAATATGATCAGATTTTTACACAATCAATTTGTTGTTAATTGCGATTGGATAGACTTATTACAGAGAAAACAAAAGTTTCAAATATATATGGGAGTCTCATTTGTTATAATAAAACTGTTTATAAGCGGCACAACTCGTCACTTTCAGAGTGAATTAACTTCTGCATGTATACATAGGTTTATCACAGAGGAGCGAAAACGCTAGCTTCAGTCATGGCTCCATGGAAAGCGACGAAGGAAAATGTTGAAGTTACAAGTCCGGGCTCAGACAATGTCTCTGATACTTGACCCCGAAGTATCGAATCAATTTTCGACTGGTCGCAGGTGTCCAATGTTCTGTAGGCAGAATTAGTTGATTACTCAGACGATTCTAATGGCAACGAAAGAGACAATTTGCACACCAAATATAAGATAGTCGTTCAGTCCGGAATGCACAGAATAGCAACCGGGCCCCGACTTCTCCCTTACTATGACATGATCCGCTGGGCTTTGGATCATGTGGACCTACCCACCAGAACAATTATGAACAGTCGGTGAGTGGCTATCGGAACTTTCCAGCCGGAGCATTTACAAGACATGTATAAGCTGCTTTCCACATATGAATATACATATGGCACGGATTTCTTGGAAGAATTCAAGGAAAAAGAGTGTGTTCAATATGACAAAACCATGCCTGGTTTGATCAAAGACTGGGTTTCGCGACCCGGGAAATTCAGGGCAAATGATCAGGGCATCTATTCTATTTCTTCTTTAGAGCCACAGTACAAGTATGTGGCGATGATGACATGTCTCCTGTTCGGGCGAGAAGATACCTCGCATTTCCATGTCTCCTGGGTGCCTCTCATATTTCGAGTCACCAAAGGTTGCTCGTTCAATTGGGCAAAAATGGTCTCAGACAGCTTAGCCAACAGGGTCATAGAGTATCGGGATAAAAGGCAGGTGGGAAACCCTCAGTGTTTTACATGTCGGCATATATCATGGATGTGATATGTTCCATGATGCCTTTCCCCTTGATGAATTGGGATTGGAATCCAACCCAAGCAAAACCAGTGCATGAATACCATGATAAATTATGGGAAAATAAAGCTGGAAAATTCCCATACGAGATTTTCAATTGGGTGATGGTGCCCCTGCACATCATTATTTTTKRTCACCCKCCRCCTCGCATATCAGAWAGYGTTTCAAYAGGTCTGAGTGGYGTCGCAGATTGGTATKTAGAAGMAGAGTTCTCATACATCAGAGTTTTCGGGGCTTCTATTCCCCCTCATGCGCTACCTTTGTTCATTCCCGATAAACTAGCTTGTCGAGAAGTTGCATGGAAAACAGTAATCGGAGGCATAAGCAAGGAACTCAAGGGCTATTCAAAGAAGGTATGGCCTTCTTTTCCCATTTGAATGAATTCATATTCTTTATTAGATTTCGGGCATGCTAAAGCCGAGGCTGTTGCCCTGGAGGATTCAAGTTGGCCTCCATTGAGATTAAAAAACACGATCCACAGAAAATTGTGAGTGATCATCTGGCTCATGTTGGGCTTAAGAGATTCGAACATGGGAATTCCCCCTCGGATGACATTTTTCGAGGAGCAAGATCTTATGAAGAGGTGTTAGCCCGGATCCAATCGTTAGCACCCGAAGACACATCAACTGTGTTAAGATTCCAAGAGCATAGGCGAAGATGTCTTCCCACTGTGTTGGGAGGTTTGTCCATTGCTGAGACAAAAGATAAAAATGCTGAAGATTCTACATAGGTGATATCTATCCCTGGAGAGCAATCGGAAGAGGAGCAAACGAGTAATCCTGAAATGAAAGAAAAGACTCTAGATCCTCCAAGAAAAGAGAGTTCGGAGGTTGAGCGAAAGACTCTAGGCCCGCCAAGCAAAGAGATTTCGGAGGTTTTGGAAAAAACTCCAGACCCTCCAAGAAAACAGAATTCGGAGGCTGAAGAAAAAATTCCAGACCCACCTGGAAAGCAGATAGCAGAGACTGAAAAAGAACAGAACCCTGTCAATACTCCAAAAGAATCAACAAAGCGAATAGGAAAACCCATCTGCTCTGTCACACCCTTGCAGTCGACACATGGAGATATTAGCGAGGGATGGATATTTGGTGAAGAGATGAGGCCTATAAGGGCAGAGGAACTCCCTCCTAATGAGTTCTTTTTTGATAAAAAGAGAAAAGCTGTGGTGAAGCGGGAATTTTGTCAAGAGGGAGAGTCCACTGTTAAAAAATACAAAATCATGACAGATGGTAAGAACAAGAAAAGTGACCAGCTTGCTACTGAAATCGCTGGAACACTGGGCGCCTACGCTTCGGCGAATCAATTCTCGGTTGGAAAGATGAATCTCCAATTAAAAAGAAAAAATCGCCTCATCAAAATCCTCGAGGCCAAGTTGACTATAACTACAGAAAATGCCAGGGGCCAGGCCAACACAGAGATGGAACAGGCTAGATTGGTTGATAAAAATGAGATAGAAACTCTCAAAGTCAAGCTGGAGCAAGCACATTCGGTAATCCGAGAAGGTCGGGTGCAGGCTGGTCAGCAGAGGAATATGATCACAGAGCTACAAGCTCAATTAGAGGTTGCTGAGAGCAAAATGATCAACGTCAAAGGGTTTAAATCTCGGGCGATTGATACCAGGGGCAAGATCTCTTCTGTGCAACAAAGTCTGTTAGACAAAGTGGGGGTGATCCGAGAAGATTGCATGTTAATTCATCGTATTTCAGAGAATTTGACTGTCAAAGAAAGGAACGCAGAGGCTTCTCGGGTAGGTTTTCAAGAGGCAGTGATAGTTACCAACAACATATTTTCCACAGGTTCTCCAGGGCTCACTATCACTAAACAAACAAGAGGTAA
Organism: Picea glauca; assembly: GCA_000966675.3. NCBI lineage: Eukaryota > Viridiplantae > Streptophyta > Pinopsida > Pinales > Pinaceae > Picea > Picea glauca. Next base: position 1,492,805 of record JZKD02S1642911.1, read on the forward strand.
TATTTTGTTAAAAGACTGGGAACATAATATTGCTTTAAGCAAGGAACAGGCTCAAAAGGTAACTAGTTCATTATAAGAATCTTTCAATACCATAGATGGCGAGCTGCTAGAAATGGAAAATGGAGGTGACTCAGAAACGCTAAGGCAAATGAATATAGATCAGATCTCCCTCGATCTAAAGGAGAAGAATGAAAGAGATTCGGCGGATATCTCTAAGATGGACATGGTAGATATGGCTCAAGTTGATAAACATTTGATTCAACCGAGCGCTCTACTCAGCGCTCTTCACATCATTAACGCACAAATAGGTGATAAACTTCCACAATTGGCTCAAGAGTGCTATTTCACTGAGGCCAGTTGTCAAGCAGAGCCTTCACAACTTGTATCCCAGTTCGTGGACAAATGTATCACATGTACCGAATCCACACAAAGACAAGCACCTGGCACCTTTTGAAAACGGAGTAGAAGAGATGGAGTGATTTCGCTCCTAACAACTGCCAAACGGAACCGTCACAGCTTGTATCCAGTTTTATGGACAAATGTATCATATGCACCTAATCACGTAAAGGCAAGCACCTGGCACTTTTTGAAAATAGAATAGGAGAGGGAAAATTTGTATAAAGAGACACAAAAAGAAGAAGAGGTGGCTCGACCTTTTTGCTATCGATTGTAATAGAGTTTTACACTGGAAGAAGTTAATATACTAGCATTTTTTAAGATTCTCAATTCCGTCCAGACTGTATTACCAAGTTTGCTTCTTTGTGTTTTATGTTTTATTTCATTTCGCTCATTTATAACTGATGTGCTTTGTTATAATTTAGTACAACCGCTACTATAACAAACGAATTCTAGTTTTTTGTCTCTGTCTATTGTTTTTCCTCTACACCAGCTATCAGCAGGTGTAAGACCAATTCGCATGTTCAGAATTCTACGTTTATCCTCGGCTACGTCGGTTATTTTCTCACCTTTTTCTTCTTCTCCTTATATGTGACTTTTCTTTGACAAGAACTTCATGATATACGCAGCTAAATGTTCTTCTTTCGCATCACACTCTTATATTAAATTATAATGCAGTTACGGGAAAGGGCCTTCTTTTGCAATCTTTATTTCATTCAGAAAATGTAAAAATCTCTCTTTATTTCGACCAAATTGAAACAGCACTGAAATCTCTCTTTAAATTATTTCCTATGGTTATTGTTCCTCAATGAATGTACCTACAGCTATGCAACCTAATATTGAACGTGGGTTATCTAATCAAACACATATTTCTTTAACTCTTTTCGATACAATCATTAAAACTGCTAACACCCGAGAAGAACTCGAGCATTCATGGGCAGCCATTGAGTGTGATATAACTGCTCAAGATCAGTTGGAAGCTAGATGACGAGAATGTATAAATCTGCCTTAGTTTCTCATACCGAAGGTCAGTATAATCCTTTATCAACCTTCATCATACTTTCGGATGCCTTGAGACTGTACTTCAAGCCTTAGTACAGACTCAGGAACAACATCTTTCTGGTGTCGTTGCCGAGGAAACGAAGTTACAAAATCTTTTTCCCTGGGGAAAATGACAAACTATTTCGTTGATAGTGTTACTCTTTGATAGTGAACATAGAGTACACACAGTTTTAAGGCTTTTCAAAAAAAAAAAAATATTTCACTTGGCAACTCCACTGAAACACAAACTGGTGTCTGGTAGAAGACATACCAGACAGAACCCGAATGGCAAGCTGATTACGCCTGTTAATGATCCTGAAAATTTTTTAAAAGCGAGAGGCTCATCTGAGACAACCGCTACCGTTAATAAGCCGAAAAAACCACTTTTAAAGGCGAAATGCCCTTAAGAACCTCTTATTTCCTGTAGCCCTCTGTCTGATACTAGAGATCCAAAAACAAACTACTCTGAATCTAGGAATGAGATCCATCAGACTATCCCATCTATAAACAGGCGAAAAGGTCCTTTAGAAAGATCGTTGTCATTTGACCTACCAACCTTTATTCAGTAGAACTTCCCAGTTTCACCTGATTCAAAAGAGTGTGTTACACCCTCATTTACCACTCCCAAATCGATGGCAGGTGTCGGAGGAGGAGGTAATGTCCCTCCTCCCAGAGTATTTGCAAAAGTAGCAGTGAGATACACTCCCCTAGTTTTACCCGCTCACCTCCATGATTTACCTGACAACTACATTAAAAATCTTCCTAAGTTCACTGGGGAGGGAGATCTAACCACAGTTGAGCATATAAACTTTTTTGACCAGTTCGCAGACATCTGTGGTATTGAGAACGAGGATGTTTATTCGAGACTTCTTGTACAGACCTTTGAAGGACAGGTCCGAACTTGGTTTAGGAGCCTTCCTGCTGCTTCTATTCGGACATATGATGCATTAGAAGATGCTTTCCTCAGACAATGGGGAGAGCGGAAAGATCACTTATATTACCTTACCAAGTTTGGGTCTCTAAAGAAAAAGAACTCGGAAACAGTTATTGAATTTATTTTGAGATTTAACAAACTGTATAATAAAATTCTAGCTGTTGTTAAACCTTCTGAACCCTTAGCCAAAGTAACCTTTGCAGGAGCTTTCGAACCTGATTTTGCCTTACTTTTGCGAGAAAGAAGAGTATCCACCCTAAATAGAATACAAGACAATGCTGTCGAAATAGAATCTAATATGATGGCTTCATGCAAGTTAAAGGCTAAAGTAGAAACAGTCAACCGAGAAAATCGGTGCTATAGGGAACCAGCAGGTCCTTCGGGGTCAAATAGACATACTGATGACAGAGTAGATGATATGGACCGAATAATTAAAGAACTGTCTAACAAAATCTCTAGAATGGAGTTGGATCAGGCTAAAGCTAATTCTTCTAACAAAAGGGACTTCAGGAGGAACCCAAATCCCCAAAATCAACAGAGGCAAGTAAAAAATGAAGATCAAAAAATACAGGCTCCACTAAAAAACGAAAATTTTATAGGGGCAAATGACCTCCAAGATTTTGGAGATTCGGAAGATGAAGTTGCGTGTTTTGGTGATGAATGTTCCCAGTCATTTTTGACCAGGGAAGACTATGAGAAATCTTTAAATACCTCTCAACCTCCTGATGAAGATAAAGAAGGTGATCATCCTGAACTTTGCGTATCTCAACCAGAAACATAAATGATAGCAGCTGATTTTCAACCCAAATACAATCTAAGATCAAAAAATAATACCACCTCAACTGACCAACCTAAAAGAATCCTTCAAAGGGGTCAAGCTCATGAACCTCCTTTGGAAGAAACATTGTTACCCAACAATAAGGTCAAGGTAGCAAAAACTCGAGAGTCCGACGCGAAAAAAGTTGAAACCCAAACAAAAGAAATTGAACTGGTAGATAAAGTTATATCTTTGTCTAAGATTAGGAATGATAAAGCAGTCCAGACAAATAAGCCGGAAAGGAAAAGCTCGGAAGTCTTAACCAAAGAAACCGACAAGGTAAATTTATCTTTCAATTTCAAAAATGAATTAAATAAAATTAAGATACCGATTCCTTTGGTAGAATTAGCAAGAAACCCCACTTATCGGAAACAAATCGCCAAAATAATGGGTGTCTCTGAGTCAGAAAGTCACTCTGATGTTATCAACCTAGAAGACGACAGACCTAGCATCACCTGCGGTCCTCATTTTGAGGGATCTAAAGATAACGTCGCTCCTTTCTATATCACCCTGAATATACATGATCTGTTACTGCATAACTATATGTTAGACTCCGAGGCTTCACATAATGTTATGCCCAAAATTATAATGGAGAGGCTGGGCCTCCAGATCACTAGACCTTCTGGATATCTATACTCTTTCGATTCGAGAAAGGTTAAATGTATGGGAATGATAAAAGATCTGGTTGTTACCTTGGCTCAAGTCCCGGTCAAGAGTGTCTTAATGGATGTGGTTATTGCGGATATTCCTCCCAAATATGGTATGTTGTTATCCAGATCATGGGGAGCCAAGTTGAGGGGTTCTCTACAATTGGACATGTCATATGCCACAATTTTTATATTTGGTGGTCAGTTTACTCGGTTGTACAGGGAAACAAGATTGGCGTATACTGTCAGTGATCCTCAAAATCCAAATAACTTTCCCATTTACGTTGCAGACCAAGATCTAGGGAATTGCATATTGTCATTTGATGATGGTTTAGAGGGGTGCTCAGAAGAGCTTGATATGAAGCGATAATAGCTTAACCCCTTGACTGAAGAACTATGCAAAGGTGGTATCTGTAAAATGTACTTTGATGGTGCTTCATCTTCTAAAGGAGCTGGTGCTGGCATACTTTTGGTAGCGCCTGCAGGTAATTTTATCATTCCTTTCTCATATCATTTGCAGTGGGATATAGATTACACCAATAACATATGTGAGTATGAAGCATTAATCTTAGGTTTAGAGGCTGCAAAAAAGTTAAATATAAAAAACTTGGAGGTTTACGGCGACGCTGAATTGATAGTAAAACAAGTAAACTGACAATACCAAACCAAACATCCCAGACTAAGAACATACAGAAATTGTGCTTGGGATTTGATGGAGAATTTTTTTTCATCTATAAAAGTCCATTTTATTCCTCGCACAGGGAATCTACATGCTGACGCATTGGCTAAGGCAGCCTCCACCTTTTCTCCTCCCACGAACGTTAAACTGAAATATCATATTGAAATCAGATATAAACCCTCTATACCCAACAATGTCAGACAGTGGCATATTTTTGAAGATGACGAACAAATTCAGAAATTTCTTATGGCAATAGGTGAGTTCTCTGAAACTTATCCAGACCAAGAAAACCAAAACGACTCGATGTGGATTTTGCAAGAGGGTGAAGATCCTGAAACCTTTCGAGATAAAATAGTGGATCATCGCATGTTGGTCCTTAAAAACAACCAAATCTCGAAAGGCTTAATTCCTTTAGAAAGACTCTTCAATCAGAATGACATACCTGTGAAATCCACTTTGCAGCCCCAACTAGAAGAAGTGGAAGATTGTGACATAGGAACTGAAAAAGAAGCCAAGATAGTAAAGATATCTAAATTCCTCCCTCCCAAGGTAAAAGACCAATACAGAGACCTACTCAAACAGTATATAGATGTTTTTGCCTGGTCCTATGAAGAGCTTCGAATGTATGACACTTCCATAATTGAGCACAAGATACCATTGAAGCCCGGGGTCAAGCCTTTTAGGAAACAACTTAGGCAATTTAACCCCATTTTGTTGCCCGTCATTGAAAAGGAAGTTAAGAAGCTTTTAGATGCGAAAATAATTGTACCTCTAAGGTACTCAGACTGGGTGGCAAATTTAGTCCCTGTCAAAAAAAAGAACAGAGAAATCAGACTATGTGTGGATTTCCGGAACTTGAACAGGTCCTCTCTTAAGGATAATTATCCTCTCCCCAAAATGGACCATGTCCTGGAAAGGGTATTTGGAGCAAATCGAATGTCTATGATAGATGGGTTTTCTGGGTACAACCAAATCGCCATGAACGAGATGGACAGAGAAAAGACCTCTTTCACCACACCATGGGGTACATTCATGTATGACAAAATGCCTTTTGGTTTGATGAATGCAGGGGCTACATTTCAGCACGCTATGGACATCGCTTTCGTCGGGGAAAGAGACAAGTTCGTAGTAATCTACCTTGACGATTTAACAATTTTCTCTAAAACCGATCAAGAACATTTGATCCATTTAAAACAGAATTTTGAAAAATGCCGCAGGTATGGCCTATCTTTGAACCCAAAGAAATCACATTTCGCTATGTAGGAAGGTAAGCTTCTGGGGCATATCGTATCTAAATATGGGATCAGGATCGATCCTAAGAGGATTGAAGCAATACAAACTATCAGGATTCCTAGGAACGTAAAAGAAATTCAATCTTTCTTAGGAACAATAAATTTTTTACGAAGGTTTGTACCAAATTTTGCTGAGATTGTCAAAATGATCACAGGAATGCTGAAAAAGGATAGCAGAGAAAATGGGATGACCGAGGCTAAAGCGTCGTTCGAGCATATTAAAAAAGTCATCAGTGAAGCGCCTGTGTTAACAAGCCCACATTACTTGAAAGATTTCCTCATCTTCTCGTTCGCTTCTGAACATACTATCGCCGCGGTATTGCTACAAAAAGATGATGAAGGATTTGAACGCCCGATCGCATTTTTTAGAAAGAGCCTTAGAGATGCCGAACTAAAATATAATATAATAGAAAAATAAGCATACACAATGGTGAAAGTGCTTAAAGCATTCAGAACTTACGTTCTGCATTCAAAAATTATCGCGTATGTACCAACCAGTGTTGTGAAAGACATATTGGTACAGCCAGATAGTGATGGAAAACGAGGGCGTTGGATCGCTAAAATACAAGAATTTGATCTGGAAGTCAAACCTACAAAATTAATAAAGGGGCAGGGTCTGGCCAAACTCTTGGTTGAGTCGAACCTTAGAGCTCTTGACATTAATTGCCTACAAGGGGAAGACGAAGACACACATTTGCAAGAGCTGGATGACCAAACACATCCAAGCAAGGTTGAAGAAAAATTCATGTTGTCAGAATGGTATAAAGACATAGTTTTCTATTTGTTAAACCTGAAATGTCCAGATGGACTAACACCAGCCAAAGGTAGAACTTTAAAACTCCATACTGAAAAATATTGCATCTCCGAAAATCAACTATATTGGAAGGATCCACTCGGATTCTTACTAGTCTGTTTGGTTGAGTCGGAAACTCCACGGGTTATGGAAGAATTTCATGAAGGAATCTGTGGAGGACACAATGCATGGAGAGCCACAGCCTACAAGATCCTGAGGGTTGGATACTATTGGCCAAAACTATTTTCGGACGTCAATGCTAAAGTATGTGCCTGTTACTCATGTCAAATATTCACTGGTAAGCAGAAACTCCCTACACTACCACTCGTTCAAGTCAAAACTGAAGCCCCATTTCAACAATGGGGATTAGACTTCATAGGGGAAATTAATCCCCATTATAGTTCTTAGCATAAATGGATCCTAACCGCCACAGATTATTTTACAAAGTGGGTGGAAGCAATTCCAACCAAAAGGGCAACAGACTTGGTGGTGATCGACTTCTTGGAAGATAACATCTTGTCGAGATTCGGGTGTCCCCGAAAGATTGTTACCGACAACGCCCAGGTCTTCAAATCCATGGCTATGATCGATTTCTTCCAAAAGTACAGTATCATTCTCGGCCATTCCACTGCTTATTACCCTCAAGGAAATGGGCTGGTTGAATCATCTAACAAGAGCCTGGTAAAAATAATCAAAAAAGTATTGGATAAAAACAAAAGGTCCTGGCATGTGCATTTGAAGTACGCATTGTGGGAAAATCGCATCAGTACTAAAAGATCTATCGGCATCTCGCCGTTCCAGTTGGTTTACGGGACTGATGGGGTTCTACCTATAAACTTAGTGTTGCCAGTGATGAAATTATGGTAGGATCAGAACGAAGAACCCAATCATGTAACCAAGAGAATTAACCAGCTCATCATGGTTCAACAACACAGAGTGGAGGTTGATGAGAAAATGCAGAAATATCAGGATGATATGAAAGCATTGTTCGATATCAAGGCAAAAAACTGAGAATTCCTCCCAGGTGATTTAGTGCTAAGATGGGATGCGAGAAGGGAAGAAGCCGCAAAGCATGGAAAATTGGATCACCTTTGGTATGGACCGTTCAGGGTCTCGTCTCTAGAAGGAAAGAATTTCTTTCTTCTGGAAAATATTGATGGAGAAGTTCTCAGCGCCCCGATCAACGGGCGATATCTAAAGCACTACATGACATGATAGTCATCAATTTTTGGTATCAAAAAAATAAAAATAAAATGTATATATATTTGTAAATAAATAAATTTGTTCAAACGTATAATATTAATTTTTGGTTTTCGTTCCTAAACTCTCAACACACTTTCAATAAAATTTGTATTTGTTTTTACAGGATTCCAGCCGCAGACAAAACTAGCTCAAATAATTAAGGTGCAAGTCGGTGTTGGAAATAGGACAACTAAAACAGGTGATACTTAAGATACTTCATAAGCTCATAGAGAAAGTGAAAAGAAAAGATAGAGGTAAGCTTTCTAAATACATAGGTCATTAGAGGCTGTTTAAGCAAACTAAGGTAACATTTTTCAAATTTGCAATATGATGGGTTAGATAACAAGAATATTTTTAGTTTCATAATCTTCAAACAAAATAATTTGAATGAATACATTAAACCTAAAATAGTTAGTCATAATTTTTGTTCCAAAATATATTCGAAAATCGGCCTCGAACTGTGGTGACCTTTTGTATATTAAGCCATTGAATTGCTGCCTGGTTTTTTGTCTATCTTTGGGCCTAAACTTTAGTGAGTCATTATCTTCCTGAATCTTGTGAAGGAATAAAAAAATTTTGTTTTTAAACCTCAGGGATTTCGAAACGGATCCTAATAAGAAAGCTGGTCTTCACAACTACTTAATCTTCTACTAAGCCAAGGAACGTTTATAGAGATCCTAACTTTCCTAGGCTTTTCAACAGAGTCGAAAAAGTCAAAGCTTGCTTGAATAGGATGTCCCTTAAAAATTTTATTATTCTCCCCTGGCTCCCTAGGAATGAAGGTCTTGTGAGGGTCAAAGGAAGGTTGATACCGAGTAATCAAAATAAGCTGACAGACCTCTGATAAAAAATATTACACAGATCTCAGCCCTGATATAAACTGATTGCTCCCATCTTCGTGTTTTAAAAGTAAATACTAAGATAGGTGGTGAAAGGAAATTCAGAAAATGATTGCCCCCACCTAGTCCATTAAGACGATGAAAGGAAATTCAGTAATGATCTCCCTCGTCTTAGCGTTTAAACGCATAAATATTTTCCGAAGTGGTGAAAAGAAATTCAGTTAAAAAGGGGTCAGACAACTTTATCGGGGTACTGAACAGACTCGCTGGCAGTGAAGCAATGTCTGAGAGATCTGTAAGGTTGTTATGCATAAATATCAATCTACTTTGGTAACCAACACTTTCTGAAAGCTTGATCATTTCTCCAAATTTCGATGGGACTTCCCTATGTAAAATTGTATAATAACGTTCTTTTAATGCAAGCTGAGAATCATGAGATCTGTTGAATATCCTAGGGTCATTTTGACTGTCTTAAAACATCCCCAAAGTTAGTATGAGAAAGGGAAGGTTGTGAAAGCAACTTCAGTTGTTTTTAGAAAAAGTATCTGAGTTCAAAAAAGTTTTTTCTGAGGTACAAAATGAAGTTTCCGCCCCCCTCCTTTCTATCTTTTTTCTTGAATGTTGATTTTAGCCTGTGACTCCATTTACCCAATATTGGCACCTGGTCTACTGTTCCTCCCGCCTCACAGGGAAGCGGGATCCCTAGTTGGAGCCTATGTTGGAGCCGCCCTTGTTTTTTACCTTTCGAAAAATTTTCAATTTTCGAAGCTTGAAATCTAAGATTGATTTTCTTGTTCCTTCCGAGATCTTAAAACTCTGAAATCTTGTCACCTGAACAGAAATGATTTTCCTACTTTAAAGAAAAACAAATCCATTTTCGAAATTATTTTTTCTCTTTTGTTTTATTTCGGGATATCGCAAGTCGGATACTTTAATCTTTGAATTCACAAGTCCCGAGTCGCGAATGCTGCGAACTCGCTTTTAATTTTCACCCAAGACTTTAACTAGGGTAAATTTTTTAACTCGTGAGTGGATGTTGTCGGGAATTCATGTCTCGGCATTCGTCAAATCCAATTTTCTGTTCTTACAAACCCGAGAGCCGAGAACGCGATAACCCTGGTCAAGGATTAAAGGTAAAACTAACCATGGTTAAATTTGGTGCTCGACATTTTTCCACTCGTCACTTTCTTTCATAAAGTTAAGGCGTCTAAAATCCCGACTCACGAAGTTGCGACACGATTAAGGAAAGATTAATTAGTAACCTAATCTAAGATTTTCTTCCCGTACCTTGAGCCTTAATTATCGCCACATCGCGGTATCGCGACTCGGTACACCATTCCCCCAAAAATCTGTCTTCAAACTTCCGATTCGTGATATGGAAAATAGATTAATTATGCAATTAATGACTCTCGAAATTGTGATTACTATTAATTGAATCCAAGTCGGCCCTCGCGGCCTCAGGAGTTAAAGATTCAAATTGTTGAAAGGAAATCCACGATGCAGTGATAAGCGAGAAAATGGTTAACGTTGCTAAGTTTGAAATTTTTAAAAAATAAAACGAGATGCGTCCCGTCCCACGCATCGAGGTTTGTGCATTTCCCAAAGCACCTGCTGCTCTCCATACCCCAATTTCCTATCAAGCCACCAAACATTGATGACATTAATGAAGAATTAGGGTAAATCCACGAATAAATATGATCGTATTTTTACGCAATCAATTTGTTGTTAATTGCGATTGGACAGACTTATTACGGAGAATACAGAAGTTTAAAATATATACGGGAGTCTCATTTGTTACAATAAAACTCTTTATAAGCGGCACAGCTCGTCACTTTCAGAGTGAATTAACTTCTGCATGTATACACAGGTTTATCACAGAAGAGCGAAAATGCCAGCTTTAGTCATGGCTCCGCGGAAAGCGACGAAGGAAAATGTTGAAGTTACAAGTCCGGGCTCAGACAATGTCTCTGATACTTCACCTCGAAGTATCGAATCAATTTCTAACTGGTCGCAGGTGTCCAATGTTTTGTAGGCAGAATTAGTTGATTACTCAGACGATTCTGATGGCAACAAAAGAGACAATTTGCACACCAAATATAATATAGTTGTCTAGTCCAAAAAGCACAAAATAGCAACCAGGCCCCGACTGCTCCCTTACTATGACATGATTCGTTGGGCTTTGGATCATGTGGACCTGCCCACCAGAACAATTATGAACAGTCGGTGAGTGGATATCGGAACTTTCTGGCCAGAGCATTTACAAGACATGTATAAGCTGCCTTCCACATCTGAATATACATATGGCATGGATTTATTGGAAGAATTAAAGGAAAAAGAGTGCGTTCAATATGACAAAACCATGCCTGGTTTGATCAAAGACTGGGTTTCGCGACCCAGGAAATTTAGGGAAAATGATCAGGGCATCTATTCTATTTCTTCTTTAGAGCCACAGTACAAGTATGTGGCCATGATGACATGTCACCTGTTCGGGCGAGAAGATACCTCGCATTTCTATGTCTCCTAGGTGCCTCTCATATTTCGAGTCGCCGAAGGTTGCTCATTCAATTGGGAAAAAATGCTCTTAGATAGCTTAGCCAACAGGGTCATAGAGTATCGGGATAAAAAGGCAGGCGGGAAACCCTCAGTGTTTTACATGTCGGAATATATCATGGATGCGATATGTTCCATGACGCCTTTCCCCTTGATGAATTGGGCTTGGAATCCAACCCAAGAAAAACCAGTGCACGAATACCATGATAAATTATGGGAAAATAAAGATGGAAAATTCCCATACGAGATTTTCAATTGGGTGATGGTGCCCCTGCACATCATTATTTTTGATCACCCACCACCTCGAATATTGGATAGCGTTTCAACAGGTCTGAGTGGTGTCGCAGATTGGTATGTAGAAGAAGAGTTCTCATACATCAGAGTTTTTGGGGCTTTTGTTCCCCCTCATGCGCTACCTTTGTTCATTCCCGATAAACTAGATTGTAGAGAAGTTGCATGGCAAACAGTAATCGGAGGCGTAAGCAAGGAACTCAAGGGCTATTCAAAGAAGGTATGGCCTTCTTTTCCCATTCGAATGAATTCATATTCTTTATTAGATTTCGGGCATGCTAAAGCCGAGGCTGCTGCCCTGGAGGACCTGAAGTTGGCCTCCATTGAGATTAAAAAACATGATCCAAAGAAAATTGTGAGTAATCATCTGGCTCATGTTGGGATTAAGAGATTCAAACATGAGAATTCCCCCTCGGATGACATTTTCCAAGGAGCGGGATCTTATGAAGAGGTGTTAGCCCGGATCCAATCGCTAGCACCCAAAGACAAAACAGTTGTGTTAAGATTCCAAGAGCATAGGCGAAGATGTCTTCCCACTGTGTTGGGAGGTTTGTCCATTGCTGAGACAACAGATAAAAATGCTGAAGATTCTACAGAGGTGATATATATCCCTGGACAACAACCGGAAGAGGAGAAAATGAGTAATCCTGAAACGACAGAAAAGACTCCAGATCCTCCAAGAAAAGAGAGTTCGGAGGTTGAGGGAAAGACTACAGGCCCGCCAAGCAAAGAGATTTCGGAGGTTGAGGAAAAAACTCCAGACCCTCCAAGAAAATAGAATTCGGAGGCTGAAGGAAAAATTCCAGACCCACCCAGAAAGCAGATAACAAAGACTGAAAAAGAACATAACCCTGTCAATACTGCAAAAGAATCAACAAAGCAAATAGGAAAACCCATGTCCTCTGTCACACCCTTGCAGTCGGCACAGGGATATAATAGCGAGGGATGGATATTTGGTGAAGAGATGAGGCCTATAAGGGCAGAGGAACTCCCTCCTAATGAGTTCTTTTTTTATAAAAAGAGAAAAGCTGTGGTGAAGCGGGAATTTTGTCAAGAGGGAGAGTCCACTGTTAAAAAATACAAAATCATGACAGATGGTAAGAACAAGAAAAGTGACCAGCTTGCTACTGAAATTGATGGAACACTGGGCGCCTACGCTTCAGCGAATCAATTCTCGGTTGGACAGATGAATCTCCAATTAAAAAGAAAAAATTGCCTCATCGAAATCCTCAAGGCCAGGTTGACTACAGCTACAGAAAATGCCAGGGGCCAGGCCAACACAGAGATGGAACATGCTAGATTGGCTGATAAAAATGAGATAGAAACTCTCAAAGTCAAGCTGGAGCAAGCACATTTGGTAATCCGAGAAGGTCGGGTGTAGGCTAGTCAGCAGAGGAATATGATCACAGAGCTACAAGCTCAGTTAGAGGTTGCTGAGAGCAAAATGATCAACGTCGAAGGGTTTGAATCTTGGGCAATTGATATCAGGGGCAAGATCTCATCTGTGCAGCAAAGTCTGTTAGACAAAGTGGAGGTGATCCGAGAAGATTGCGTGTTAATTCATCGTATTTAAGAGAATTTGATTGTCAAAGAAAGGAACGCAGAGGCTGATCAGGTAGCTTTTTAAGAGGCAGTGATAGTTACCAACAACAGATTTTCCACAGGTTCTCCAGGGCTCACTATCGCTGAACAAACAAGAGGTAATATTTTGTTAAAAGACTGGGAACATAATATTGCTTTAAGCAAGGAACAGGCTCAAAAGGTAACCAGTTCATTAGAAGAAGCTTTCAATACCATAGATGGCGAGCTGCTAGAAATGGAAAATGGAGGTGACTCAGAAATGCTAAGGAAAATGAATATAGATCAGATATCCCTCGATCTAAAGGAGAAGAATGAAAGAGATTCGGTGGATATCTCTAAGATGGACAGGGTAGATATGGCTCAAGTTGATAAACATTTGATTCAACTGAGCGCACTACTCAGCGCTCTTCACATCATTGACGCACAAATAGGTGATAAACTTCCACAGTTGGCTTGAGAGTGTTATTTCACCGAGGCCAGCTGTCAAGCAGAGCCTTCATAGCTTGTATCCCAGTTCGTGGAAAAATGTATCACATGTACCGAATCCACGCAAAGAAAATCACCTGGCACCTTTTGAAAACAGAGTAGAAGAGATGGAGTGATTTCGCTCCTAACAACTGCCAAACGGAACCCTCACATCTTGTATCCAGTTTTATGGACAAATGTATCATATGCACCTAATCACGTAAAGGCAAGCACCTGGCACTTTTTGAAAATAGAATAGGAGAGGGAAAATTTGTATAAAGAGACACAAAAAGAAGAAGAGGTGGCTCGACCTTTTTGCTATCGATTGTAATAGAGTTTTACACTGGAAGAAGTTAATATACTAGCATTTTTTAAGATTCTCAATTCCGTCCAGACTGTATTACCAAGTTTGCTTCTTTGTGTTTTATGTTTTATTTCATTTCGCTCATTTATAACTGATGTGCTTTGTTATAATTTAGTACAACCGCTACTATAACAAACGAATTCTAGTTTTTTGTCTCTGTCTATTGTTTTTCCTCTACACCAGCTATCAGCAGGTGTAAGACCAATTCGCATGTTCAGAATTCTACGTTTATCCTCGGCTACGTCGGTTATTTTCTCACCTTTTTCTTCTTCTCCTTATATGTGACTTTTCTTTGACAAGAACTTCATGATATACGCAGCTAAATGTTCTTCTTTCGCATCACACTCTTATATTAAATTATAATGCAGTTACGGGAAAGGGCCTTCTTTTGCAATCTTTATTTCATTCAGAAAATGTAAAAATCTCTCTTTATTTCGACCAAATTGAAACAACACTGAAATCTCTCTTTAAATTATTTCCTACAGTTATTGTTCCTCAATGACTGTACCTACAGCTACGCAACCTAATATTGAACCCGGGTTATCTAATCAAACACATATTGCTTTAACTCTTTTCGATACAATCCTTAAAACTGCTAACACCCGGGAAGAACTAGAGCGTTCATGGGTAGCCATTGAGCGTGATATAACTTCTCAAGAGCAGTTGGAAGCTAGACGACGAGAACATATAAATCTGCCTTAGTTTCTCATACCGAAGGTCAGTATAATCCTTTATCAACCTTCATCATACTTTTGGATGCCTTGACACTGTACTTCAAGCCTTAGTACAGACTCAAGAACAACATAAGGTATCAGGTTTCCTTTGATACCTGGAAACCTTTATTGAATGACCTTCAAGTCATCCAAGAAGCAACAAATAACACCTGAAAGAAGTTGTCGAGTAGCTCAGATGGTCTGATGGAAAATTTTTGAATGTAGTTGACGGCCCCCATCAATAAGGTAACACCTGCCACAATAAGAATAATTGAGGCGGAGGAACGTAGGGAAATTAGCAAAGTAAACATTGAAAATTAAACTTAGGTGAAAAAAGAATCTCTAGAAGAACACTTGTTGAAGCATGCCAACCTCATCAGCATGAACCAACACTTTGTGAAACATACAACACAAAAATTAAATCAAGAAGTGTCTAGGAAAGTTTGCAATGGGGAATTAGTCATGGAAAAAATGCAATCAAGCAAACTAGAGGATATAATGAAATATTATTCCCTCTAGGAATAATCTCAAGACTAGATACAGGGGCGAAAAAAATTGTAATGAAATTCTTTTTTTTAACTACTCCAGATGTCTCATTCCCTCTGTTTTGTAAGTTTATTTTGACTAGGAATATGAAGAGTAATTTTTTAAAACTTCCCTATGCTCATTATTGAGCCAGAATAATGTAAATAGTCGCTCCAAAATTATAAAAGAGGAGGACTTCCCATGAAAAATGGATTTTGGTTTTCGGATTGTTGTTGAACAATACTATTACTATATGTTTAATTTGAACCAAATACATTTTAGAGATCTTGGTGTTGATGTGTATGAATGCGATTTTTCTATTTATGCATATTCATTTGTATGATATGTTAATGTTGTCTTTATGAATTACTTCTAGACTTATTTTCATATGTTTACAGTTACCATGATTTTCATTCTAAGTGCAGTGATACTATGATCAATTGGTGAATCAATTAGTTGTTTCTATCTTATTATATTGTTTAGTCTTCATATTTTTTTCCCTTATGAATTATTTATGTGCAAGTGATATAAATATTTAACTGCACTTATATTTTAGTTTGCTTGTGATTAGGATAGGATAAAATAGAATCGAGTATAAGTGCATCTTAGGATTGTAGGTAATCATTTTAGTTTAGAATTAGTTCTTTAGAGTATTAATTTATCCTAGAACCTTTGGTTCTAAGATTCACATTTAGATAGTAAATTAGTTAGATTGGTAACCATGCCAAAATATGGTCCCAAACGTTATTCCAAACGAGAGTGGGTCTAATTGGGACCTACCATCGGGCGCTCTCCCTTACCTAGTTGAACGGGTTACTCTGGCCTGTCAACACCCACTTAGTAAATGGGCCAACGATGATGACTAGAAAAAGAGGAGAATGATGCAGCTACATTTTTTGAGATAAAATCTAGGAGGGGTGACACTTCTTGACTACTTCTATGTAATATTTAAAGATTGATGACCAAAATTATATGGCAGAAAATATCTTCTAGGATAATTCCATTCTTAATAGGTGACCACCACATGCTCCATTGTGACATTCATTAAACACACCTTTCGCTTCCTCATGGATTAAAGAATTAAAAAGAATTGAATCAACTCCTCGACGATACAAAGTGTCACTGATGATAAGGTAATTCTTCTCCTAATAATGAATCTGACATAAATCCTCCTTTGCGTAATGCAGAGAAAAATTGAGATTCTAGAGATATATAAGGATAGCCTCGTACCAAGGGTGAGCAGAAGAGATAAAGAATATATGGTAATCAAGAAGTGAGTCAATAACTTCATTATCCCCATTCTTTACTAGTAACTCCAAAATTAGTTCGATGAAGAGTAATTACTTCTTCGATTTGGAACAAGCAAAATCCAAATCAAATTCTTGAAGGACAACAATCCATTTTTCATACTTCCTACCAATTAATCGCCAAGTCAAAACATACTGAAATGGGTTAACGTCGGCCATGACTGTCATCTTGGGCAAAAGAATATAATTTCAGAGACGCTGAACAACATGAAATGTTGCTAAGGCATGTTTCTCGACAAGTGAATACTTTAGTTTAGTTCCCATCAAGGCACGAATCAAATAATATATGACATTGTCTTGGAGCTTTTCATCTTCCCTAACTAATACCATGTTAATCAAAGATTCAACTGCCATAAGATGTAGTAGAAAATCTCTTTGATAATGTGGGGGGCTCAACAAAGGAGATCTTTCTTCAATGCGTCGAAAGAACGTTGTGTCGACCTGGCCCAATAAAAAGAAACCCCCTTCTTTAATAGGAACATAAATGTTTTTGTGATATCAGCATAGTTTGGTACAAAACGTTGAAGAAATTTTGCCTTTCCTTGTAGACTCTGAAGTTGACATATTGTGCATGGGGGAGGCAACTGAGTTATTGCCTCAAACTTTAAAGGGTCAACCATGATTTCTTTAGTCGAAAAAATAAATCTTAAGATACATCCTAAAGTCACACAAAATATGCATTTTTGTGGATTCAAGCAAATTTGATAGTGATGACATCTCTTGAAGACAAGGCAGAGGTGTAGAATATGTTGCACCCTTTTACATGAATGGGCAATGAGATCATCCAAATAAGCCTTCCCTATGTGCTTACGATTATGGAAATAAAACATCATGGCTCGCTGGAAGGTGTCTCCAATGTTTTTAAGGCCAAAGGGAATATTTTTGTACACAAAGGTTCCCCAAGGAAAAATAAAAGCTATCCTATGTTGGTCCTCAGGGCATATATGTATCTGGTTATAACTAGAAAAACCATCCATGGATGTGAAAATATCACTTCCTGTGCATTCGTCAATAATTTGATCAATGAACGACGTAGGGAAGTTATCCTTAGGAAAATATTTATTCAAATCATGAAAATCCATGCATACTCGAATCGTACCCCATTTCTTGTCTACTAGAACAAGGTTGGTGTTGATTTCTTAAATTGATGCTCTTTTTTCCACCATTTTGCTAATAATTTATACCTTTCCTTTATTATTTTTGTCCTTTCATAACCATCATGGTAAAAAATGTTACTTCTTCGACCTCAGTACACTAAATCCACTTGATTCCTTGATTCTTTAAGTTTTTCTTTCA
Organism: Picea glauca; assembly: GCA_000966675.3. Lineage (NCBI taxonomy): Eukaryota > Viridiplantae > Streptophyta > Pinopsida > Pinales > Pinaceae > Picea > Picea glauca. The sequence continues at coordinate 1,510,577 of JZKD02S1642911.1, forward strand.
TTAAGGGAAGGATGATGTTTGTTTTGGGTGATTACTAATAAAGTGTTAATAATCCTTTCTAGAACAAATAGTTGGTACAAGTGTTTCTACTCTGAGATGTTGTTTTACAAATGCAACTACTTTGAGTTGTTGTTTGACATGTGATACTACTTTCAGGTGTGGCTAATCTGAGATGGTGTGTTACAAGTGTTGCTACTATGAGATGTTGTTTTACAAGTGCTACTACTTTGAGATGTTGTTCCACAAGTCTTACTACTCCAAGGTGCTTCTATTTCAAGAAGGGGTTACTTCAAGACATCATCGTGTTGATACTAGCTAGATCAATGGCTCAAAAAACTTCATGGTAATGATTGGGTCCCTTTGGTGAAATGGCTATTCCCAAGTCACGATTATTATATGTCATGAATACAGTTTGTCCACCTGAATAATAGGACGGTTCAACAGGAGGAACCTGAAAAAGTAATCATACAAATGTTATAAGTTACAAGAAATATTTGGTATCTTCTTAATTAATATGACATTGAACAACTTGAGAATCGAAAGATTCTCAAGGCTGTTCATAATTGTAATATTCCAAGATTAGATAGGCAAGGGAGTTTTAAGAGCAAGAACATCTTTGCTCCCAAGCTAGTTTGGTTTTGGAGAAGAAAACAATTGATTTGGATGATGAAGAAAAACATTTGTATCAACACTTCATGATTTTGAGTAATAAATATCTGGCAAGTTTGTGGTTCAATTTTGTGTGTGCTTAAGTTGTAGTTCTTGTAGTTTTTCAGCCCCTGCTAAGGAGGAAGGGTCGTCCTATTTAGCAAGGTTGCTTCTACTATATTAGTAGGTATATTTACTTTTTTCTTTCATGAAAGTTGTCTTTGTTGTTATTTTCATCAAGGTTGATTCAAGTTTTGGTGTAGATTATAAGTGTTTACTTTAACATTACTGTTATAGCATGATCTACTTCAAGCAATGTGTCTTTGATTCCATTTTATTCAACAAGTGTGTCTTTCCTTAATTCAATGCAAAGAGGATTGATTTCATTTCAGCAAGTGTGTTTTTCCTTTATTCAATGCAAAGAGGATTGATTTCATTCAACAAGAGTGTTTTCCTTTAATTTAATTCAAAGAGGATTGCTTCCATTTCAACAAGTGTGTTTTTCTTATTTCAATACAAGAGAGGATTGATCTCATTTCTAGCAAGTGTTCTTTTTATTTTACTACAAGATAGGATTAATTTCATTTCTAGTAAGAGTGTTCTTATTCCAATGAAAGGTTAAATTTATTCCACTAGTAAGGATTGTATTCAATTACAACCAATGTGTAATTTTTAAATCGATTAACAAGAAAGTGTGTCTATTCAATTAAGATTGATATGCAGTATGCCATTTCATGCTAGCACGATAGAATAATTGTCTTTGTTATGAGTACACTTAATTCAATTAAAGTGTGGGTTGTTTCCTTTTAAGTATTCATTCCTTTTTCTCAGAAAAGAGTGGTTTTTCTTATTTTATAGAATTTTTCCTTCCAATCAATACAAGCAAGGATCTAATCTAGTTAATATTAGCTTGTTTTCATCATCGTGTGAGTTTGATTGATTATATTTTGGTATACATATAGTGTTAGATAAGGATTGTTGCATGCATATACATTGCATGATAACCTTACAATAAAAAGACTTACCCATGCGGGCGATGGGTGAGATCCCCGACATCGGCCTCCCCTGGATGTCCCACCAAAAAAAATAAACATTAATTTTAATTTAAAAAAAACAATAAAACTTAATTAAATCTATTTTATAAAATTAAAAAAAATTGGTTTTTTTTTTGGGGTGTTTTGTAGGTTTTGCTTTGTTGGTCAACTAGGCTCCCGACACTCCCCTGGCCAAGGTCGATCACATAATTTATCCCAAGGTGTCGGGGGTGAAGCCACACATTGTTCTAGTGACTAAAAAAAAACACTTAAATTTTAGAAAAAAACATAACAAAAACCTTTTAAAAGTAGTAAAACGATAATTATTTTAAAGTTTTTTTTTTTTAATTAGGTTTGAAGTATAGTAAATTTAGAAGGGTTTCATCATTTTTTAGACTTAAAATGTGATTAAGTTTGCTAAAATTTCTTGCAAAATATATTAAAAATTGAAAAATCATGATCTATTTGCAAAAAAATATAAAAAATCACACGAAATTTAAGGTTTTGAATGTTTTGCATAGAGAAAAAGCTTAATTTGTTTTTTTTCCTATAACATAAATTTAAAAAAAAAAAACTAACCTTTGAAATGTGTAGTCTCTCCTTGTTGAATGCCCTTGATATTTCTCCCTTGTATATTGCTTCAAAGTATTTAACGAGTGTTTCCCAATTGCTCCACAATATTCAACAAACATTGTCTGATTGCTCCAAAATATTCAACAAACGTTGTTCAATAGTTGATGCGATGTAAAAAACTAAAACAAGAGTGTGTATATTTACCAAGTACTATACCACTTGTTAGTTTTTTTAGTGCATATGTGATAAATAAAATAGAAAAAGATTATGTATATATATAAAATATTATATAAACCATCTCTACGTTTAATCAATGTGGGATAAATTAAAAACGATAAAACATAATGTAATTAATTAATTTATGATGAATCAATAGAGTAATATTTATTTAATATTGAAGGTAAAAGATTAAAGAGGAAGCTTTATAAAAAATTGTTGGGGAAAATTCATGGGGGAAATTTTTGGGAAAATTTGGTGGGAAAAATTGTTGGGAAAAATTTGGAGGGAAAATTTGTGGGAAAAAATTTTGGCAAAAAATTGGAGGGAAATTTTGAGAGGGAAAATTTGGGGGAAAATTTTTGGGGAAAATTTGGAGGGAAATGTTCATTCTTCAAGATTTAAGAATGTCATTGGGAGAGTGGGCATTTGCACCATTCTGTGTTTGTAGTGAGCAATGATGGCTTCATTAGATAGAGAGGATTTTATTTTTGGAGCATCAACATCTTGTTCACATGCCTCCTCTTTTTAGACTAGAAAATGTGGTGGGAATACTTCTAATGTAAATGAGGAGTCGCATGTTTCACCTAGTGAGAACTTTGATCATAGTACAAGAAATGATATTGAGCATACTGATTGGGAAAGTCTTAATTCTGAAGACTTTGTGTAACATATCTCTCTATTGAGCACACTTTTATCGACAAATTCTTTGAGGACACTTGCGTGCAAGTGATCTGGTTATGATATAATATGATTTAGTTTCAATTATGGGTTACATATGATGATGATATTGTGTTGTGATATATATATATATATATATATATATATATATAATGGATGATGTTATTGACGAGTTTTTCTGAGTGTGTAGGGAACATGACAAGTTATGGATGTTGATGGAATCGATGGACTTCCTTGGACTCCAGATTGAGTTAGGGAGTGGATTATATTGTTTGAGTATTTCATTTTACGCAGATATGATAGATGATTTTCTTTGAGTATGATTATGTATATAGATTATTGACGTTGTTTTTGTTAGTGGATGCAAGCTTGCCGATGATTGCTAATCCGAATCACATAAGGAGTGGAGCGGCCATGCACAGAAACCCGACATTGAGGAAGAGATGTGGCAATGTCCCTGTCACAACCTATTAGCACTCATGTCATGGTGTGAACTATAGGTTAACGATTACCTAGTTCGAGAGGTCCATGAAGTCGTGAGGGCGGACTCAGACAGATGTTCATGAATATTCTAAGGAGAGCGTAATAAGGAGGAGCCTTATTCCTTAGAATCCATTAGTCCCTCACAAGGTCGACCAAGTGGAGTATTGACTCCAAGGGTCAGACAACCTTCCAAAACTAGTCAAAGGTGAGTGGCACCCTTGGAGCATGGAGGTGCGTCTTGAAGGGAACGCCACATAATTAAAAACTTGAGTCAATAAATGTAGATCGCCTAGAAAACATTGAATTGATTAGACCTTGTGAGATTAAAATAATTAATTAAACAATGAATTTATTAATTATAAATCCCAATAATAGATTAAGCCTAATTCTAAGACTAAGAATAAGTCTAAGTTTAGTGAGGGGACTAAATTAAAATATAAAATAAGTTAAAAGAATAAAGATAAATCAATTTAAGGAAAAAGTGAGGAAAATCTAAAGATTGGATGGGATGCACATGTGTGCATGAAAATATTAAAAGAGATTTTTAAAATAGAAAGAAATAAAATATGAGAGAATTGGTGTACACACAGAATGGTATCTAGAGTCAAGCTACCAGTAGTCTAGCTAGAAATAGACTCCTATTCCAACTCTAACTAAGATCTAGTTAGGAGACACTCATTAAATAAGAATCTAGGGAATAAAGGGAAAACTAAGAGAGAAAATAGGAACAGATTGGGGAATGTGAGGGAAACTGACTTTTAAATAAAATAAAATTGATAATTACTTGTGTAACTTAGGGAGAGTGTGACAAGTGTGTGGGTGAATAATCCTAATTTAATTAATTAAGAAGTTAATTAATTGTGCATGTGGACATGTGTCAGTGAGGAAATTTCTATAAAACAAGTGGTGTAGAGGGGAAATGGATCACACCTATTCTTGGTAAAGTTATGTTTCAAAATGGTTTTGATTGTGTTTTACTTGTGAGAGTTGGGATACCAAGCTCCTAGAAGGAGTCAAAGCTCTACCTTGTGAGGAAAGCCTTGGAGCTATTGTTGCTGGTTTCTTGTGTGTGGCCTCTTTGTGTCTCGGGGGGATAAGGGGGAAGAAGAGTACCCATAGCATTGGCTGGGAGGTACCGATGAAGTCTTTTTATTAGTAAGTGGGAATAAGGAAGGAGTGTAAGGCAGTTTCGTACTTCCTCAATTCTCCATCACCATGGTTTCAATATTTTATTTTGGATTATTATATTGTACTAAAAGTAGATTTTGATTTATATGAATTGTTAAATTCATTGTATAATAGATGTAAATTCAAGAATAATTTCACAAGATTTAAGAAGAGCCATTGTGTAGTTTGGAAGATGATTTACTGTTGTTGTCATTCTAATTTACAACTCATAATTTTAGATTATTTATTTATTGCCATTTTAAATTCCAATCAAAAGTTTACTTTTCTTATGATCATTGCTAAATAAAATTTGCAATCTTTTGAATTTATATATTCAAGGGTCGTTGCAATATCTTAATTGTGGACTCCGAAACAAAATTTGTTTTTCGAAATTGCTTAAATATCATAGCTTAGAAGAAGATACTTGTCTTGAGTGTGGTCATTTTAATACATAGTCTGGAATTATAAAATCTATCGCTTGCTGTAAATTAAATTTATAAACTAAGATGGGAATTTAATGGTCTACTGCCATTTCATTTTGAGAATGTTAAATCTATAAACCTAGGATAACACTAGGAAGCCCTTAGCAAGGGATTATTTCTATGTATAGCGCACACACATCTAGTGTCTTGTTCATTGTCGAAACCTTGTAATAATGGAATAGGTGGATTGCTATAAAGATCCTTTTCACCATAGATATTTTGAGAATGTCGTCGGACATTAATTTTAATTGTAAATTCGAATTTTAAGTCCATGGGGTCTCTGAAGTTTTATTTTCTCTTCAAAAAGTAATATTTTTGTGGATTTTTATCATCACCGTAGAACTCGGGACTTTGAAACTATTTAAATCTTTCTATCACTCATTTCATTCTGAAATTTATAAATTTATTCATTTATTAAGTCTATGTTATTTTCAGCTAGTGTTTTATTCACTGTAGATTAGATTGTTTTTCAAATTATGATTTAGAATTGAAATCTTAACTTGGCACCATAAATTTGACCTGCTTTTCAATGGAACTCCCTGGGGTTGTTGTCAATGAAAATGTAGAACCAGAAATCACAAATCTTTCCATTGTTAAATATAATGTAACCTCAACAGAATGACTATACACTGGTAGTTGTCCTGGCCAACTATACTTTCTATTCTTGTTTTGCTTGAGCCTATTTAGCTCAGCTATTTCCCTTTGCATAGTACTACTTCAGAACTTCTTCATGTACTCATTTTTTACTCTTCTTCTTATATTCTAATATACTGTTTTATGTCCTATTCTTTCTCTTTGCATATTCTGCTTCACAATTTCTCATGGTATCAGAGCTTCAATAGTAAGCCTCTTCACATGGGCTGGAGAGAAACACGATCCTCAAATAGTGCAAAGCTTACACGGATCTTGAGAGCACGCGACACAGTCTTTTTCACAAGGATTGGAGAGTTGTCCATTCATACTCTCAAAAGATCCTCGCAGGAAGCTCACGCAAGGAAGCAGAGCACTATACGCTCAAAATCTTGAGCAAGCAAAGACTGCAGATGGAGAAACAATAAAATTTCTTGCAAAATTTTCAAATTCGTAAAAGATTCACGAAGAAGAGTTGCAAGACGTAGGAACATTTGAAGAACTCAAAGAATTCGTTCAAATTCGTTGAAGATTCCTGTAGAAGGTAGAATCGTTTAAAGATTTACGAGAATTCTCTCAAATCCATCAAAGATTGAAATAGACAACGCTAAGCTTCAAAGAGCTCGTGAAATTCTTTCAAATCTTTGAAAGAATCACAAATTTTTCTTCTGCAGGAGAAAATTACTTCAAACACAGCAAAGATCACATCAAAGGAGCAAAGAATAGCCGGCGCCGCAGTAAGATTCATCCTCTGAAAATATCTGAGGTGGAAATACAGTTCAGAAGGGACAAGGAGAGAGTGGAAAAGGTAAAAGAATTTCAGTCATTAGATCTTGTGCAGAGGACTGATAGCCGTTGGATCCACCAGAAAGTGCAAGAGGTTTAGTCCTTTGGAGTGCACAGGAGAAATTTCGACTTGTGAAGTCACAAAATCTCGAAATCATCTGGACTGTCCATCAAGAGACACGTGGCGACATCTCGGCATTTCGCTAACTCGCAAGGTGTAAAGGTCAGAAGACAGCCGTGAGAATTCGCTAATTGTGAAATCACGAGTTATTCTAGACCGTTGGATCGAGATAGATCGTGAGTCATCGATCTAATTCGATTGCAAAATCAGGGATAGGGAGTTGGACGAGTGAAGGATACTTCTCTCCAAAACCCCGATACACGAAATGTTGACATCACGTATCATGAAATCCTGAGAGGATTGTGAGCCATCCATCTCAGAGGAAAAGTGGCAAAATATCCAAGTGCCATCATTTCGACATTTCGGAGTTCGGGATATCAGAGGTCTTGTTGATGAAAGGTCATGACACTCCACGGAGAAAGTTCTGAAATCCCAAAAATATCACAGGCATACATTCGTTTGGACACGTGGCAGAGATCGAGGAAACCGTCGACATCTCAGCTACCAGGGTTTCAACTTGACAGAGGATTTTGAGTTGCAAGTCGCGAAATCGCGAAACGACAAGGACCATTTATCTTAAGGGGATGTGTGGCAACAATCTAGGCCTTCGGGGAATATCCTGAAAGGAAAGGGCCTTCTGCATTTCAGAGATCGGGCGATCGAGAAGCCAGAGGTTCTCGACATTGGGAAACAGGAAGTCCCGAAACCCAAAATCACGAACTCAAGAGTCACAAAATACTGATACGCAAATGTCCGAAATAATCTGAGTCATTGATCTCAAATCAAGAAGGATCATTGATCCTTGAAGCCAATTCAACATTTCAGTAAATCGGAGATCATGGAATCGAGGAGTCAGAAGAGCTCGCTAGCAGGGTTCGCAAAGTCGCGAAATCCGGAATCCTGAAATCTCGAAAGGATATGGATTGTCAAATCACAGGAAGATCTGGACCGTTGAAATTGTCCAAAGGTGAAATTTCGGCATTTCGCATACCGGGAGTCCGAAGGCCCTAAGATAATCACAGCAAAACTGCCAAAGTCCTGAAATGCGAAATACCAAAAGGGCGTTTGAATAAGCGATAGGATACTTCAGATTTTGATGATTTGAGGGACAGAGAACCGACAAAGGCATCGCTACTCTCTGATTCACGAAAATCCAGCAACGCTTTAACCTTTAGGTGTGTGGTCACATTGTTTGGAGACAAAGGGCCAATCTAAGGCCATTAAGCCCTCTTCGGCGTTTCAGTGATCGGAGGTTGGAGTGATAAGAGATCGGAGGACTCGTATAATGAAGTCCTGAAGACAGAATCGTGCAGCCAAAAATCGCTAAGTCGAAACTCAAGAAATCTCGAATCACAGAGTTCCGAAACCACTGCAAATTACACACAGGAGACAGGTAAGTAAGAATTTTTTTTTTTCTGTTTTGCTGAATTCTTTAAAAGATGGCAACGTCTAGCAATTTAGGACCAACTCAGGGTTCGATTCTTCTTGGAAAGAACTATGAATTCTGGTCTCTTCGGATGAGATCCTTCTTACAACCACAAGAGTGATGGGATCCAGTGGATCATGGATATGTGGAACTAGATCCAACAGACCTGTTTTCCATGACTAATCAATAGAAAATTTCTCAGGCAATGCAGAGAAACAGAGAAAATAAAGCTAAATTTTGGATTCAAAATTTTGTGGATGACTCGATTTTCTCAAAAATCATAGGCGTTGGTACTTCAAAACAGGCCTGGAACATCCTTAAATATTCCTACCAAGGAAATGACAGGGTCAGAATAGTTAAACTACAGACCTTGAGAGCGGAATTCGAGACTCTAAGGATGACAGAGTCCAAAAATGTGGATCAGTTCATGACCAGAGTCATGGGCATCGTGAACCAGATCAGACTGACTGGTGAAACCATCACTGATCAATGAATTGTTGAGAAAATCCTCAGAAGTTTACCAAAGAAATTTGAAATGGTTCTAACAACAATCCTTGAATCCAAGGATCTGTCATGTTTTTCAACAAATGAACTAATTGGTTCTCTAGTGACACATGAGACCAGACTACATCTCACAGATGAGTCAATCACCAATGCTTTCAAAATGCAATTCTCCTTTAGTAGAGGGAGAGGCAGAGGGCGAGGCAGAGATCACCAAGGAAGAGGGCACAGTCACAGAAATCCTCATTCCAGTGGAGGACACAGAAAACAACAACCAAATCAACACTTCCAAGCACATAGACAACAAAATCATAATCAAAGTTTTCAGCCTCAAAGAGGTAGAGGGAGAAGATCAAATGAGAAATCAACCATACAATGCTATTACTGCAAAAAGTATGGGCACTATGAATCTGAATGCAGGAAGAAGCAAGAAGATCATATTTCAAGCAGAGCACATGTGTCAAATCACACGAGAGAAAACTCAGGAGGTATGTTTCTTTCGTGCCGCAAGACTGAACAACAACCTAAATATCTCTGGTTGCTGGACAGTGGATGCAACAATCACATGAGAGGTAACAAAGATTTAATTTCATGCATTGATTCTTCACTCTCATCTGATATTACACTTGGAAATGATTACTTAGTCAAAGTTCAAGGAAAAGGAACTGTTCATATTCTTACTAAACAGAATGTAAAGAAAGACATAAACAATGTCTACCATGTTCCAGATCTGAAACATAATTTGCTAAGTGTAGGATAGCTCATTGAACATGGCTATAAGGTACTTTTTGAGGGAGCATCTTGCAAGATATATGACAAAATCCCAACCAGAAAATTGATTTCTGAAATACATATGACTTAGAATAGGATGTTTCCCCTTACACTCAGAACTGCAAATCTGATTCAACCATATGCATAGAGTGCATCCACCCTGAATGAAACAATGATTTGGTATACAAGATTTGGGCATCTACCCTTTCAGAGTCTAAGTCTTCTTCAAAAGCACTCCATGGTTAAAGGTCTTCCTATCTTTAAAGAGCAAATTCCCCCATGTGAGTCTTGCATACTTGGAAAACATAAGAGAACTAGTTTTCCACAGTCTTCCAATCAAGCTAAACAACATCTTCAACTTGTTCACACTGACCTATATGGACCAATGCAAACAAAGTCCATAGGTGGTAGATTTTATTTTCTAATGTTTATTGATGATTTCAACAGGAAAATATGGATCTATTTTCTCAGACACAAGTCTGAAACTTTTGCAAAATTCAAAGAATTCAAGGCAGAAGCTGAAAAACAAAGTGGCAAATATATCAAAGCACTCGCGTCAAATGGAGGAGGAGAATACAACTACAAATAATTTGCAAATTTCTGCAAATCTCAAGGCATTATCATGCAAACAACAACTAGGTATACTCCACAATAGAATGGAGTGGTTGAAAGAAAAAATCAGACAATAATGAATATGGAAAGAACACTTCTCAAAGAGAAAAGTCTGTCAAATATTTTCTGGGCTGAAGCAGTAGCATGCTCAGTTTATCTCTTGAATAGATCTCCAACCACAAGTCTAAAGATGAAAGTTCCCCAAGAAGCATGGAGTGGGACAAAGCTCAATGTTGCGCATC
>JZKD02S1642911.1:1520999-1545158 GCA_000966675.3 Picea glauca
GGAAAATCAATTCTGGAATGATTCAGAAAATCAGCAAATGGACAGTCAAAATCCATTGCTGCCAAGTTCTGAAAACGCAGAAAATTCAGAACAACAAGTACCTCAAACTATTCTTGCAAGATTGCAAGTACAAAGACAACTTGAAAATTCTCAAGATAACTCAACTTCCAGTAGAGAATCATTCTCTGAGCCACAAAATCAGAGAACTTGAAGTTTGAGAGAAATCCATCAGCTGTTGGATGACTTTGAAAAACACGACCTTTTTTCTTTAATGTCATGTCAACCTACATCTTTTAAGGAAGCAGCTAAGGAGCCACATTGGGTTCAAGCCATGAACCAAGAAATTGACTCCATTGAGAAGAACAAGACATGGGATCTTGTTGATTTGCCAAGTCACAAGAAGAGTATTGGTGTCAAGTGGGTTTACAAAACTAAACTCAATGAAAAAGGGCAAATCGAAAAACACAAGGCACGACTTGTTGCCAAAGGATTCTTACAACAACCTGGTACCGATTATGGTGAAACTTTTGCTCCAGTAGAAAGATTAGACACTGTAAGGAATCTATTGGCCATAGAAACCCAACACAAATGCCAAGTATACTAGATGGATGTCAAGTCAGCATTCTTGAATGGTTTTTTAGAAGAAGAAGTTTATGTCGATCAACCACATGGATTTAAAGTCCAGGAGCAGCCCGCCAAAGTATATTGGTTGAAGAAAGCCTTGTATGGATTAAAGCAAGATCCAAGAGGTTGGTACAACAGAATTGACACTTACCTGATCAAAAGTGGTTTCAGTAGAAGTCAAAATGAGCCAACTCTTTACACCAAAACAGATCAGCACGGTAAAATTTTGATTGTATGTTTATATGTTGATGACATGATCTATACTGGAAATCTTGAGTTAACAAATTTTAAACATGCCATGCAATCTGAGTTTGAGATGATAGATCTTGGCATAATGAAATATTTTTTAGGGATTGAGGTTGATCAATCAACCAAAGTCATTTTTGTCTATCAGAAAAAGTATGTAGCAGACATCATCAAAAGATTCCACATGGAAGAATGCAATCAAGAAGAAATCCCTATACCCCTAGGCACAAAATTGAGCAAGAAAGATGACAGCCCTACATTGGACTCTACCCTGTACAAAAGTTTAGTAGGCAGTTTGTTGTATCTTACAACAACTAGGCCTGACATTATGTATGCAACCAGCCTTATTCCCAGATTCATGGAATCCCCAAGAGATTCTCATTGGAGAATGGCGAAACGAATTCTAAGATATGTTGCAGGAATTCTCAATTTTGGCTTATGGTACACTAAATCTGACAGTAATCAACTTTCTGGTTACACAGACAGTGATTTTGTAAGCAACCTAGACGACAGGAAAAGAACATCTGGACATGTTTTTCAACTGGGCACAAACCTGATCTCATGGGCATCAAAGAAGCAACGAATTGTTTCAATATCTTCTACAGAGACAGAGTATGTCGCTGCTACCTTAACTTCCTGTCAAGCTGTGTGGCTGAGAAGAATATTGAAAGATATGTCACATAGATAAAAGGATCCAACTCTTATTTTCTGTGACAATACTTTAGCAATTGCTCTATCCAAAAATCATGTGTTTCACAAGAAAAGAAAACACATTGACACTCATTTTCATTTCATATGCGAGCTAGTCAATAATGGTGATATTGTACTACAATTCTATGGTTCTCGAGATCAACTTGCTGATATCTTTACAAAGCCACTGGGAAAATCGGTTTTTGATTTTCAAAGACAACACTTAGGCATAATCAGTGCTGATGTTTGTAACTGTTGAGTTTAAGAGGGAGTGTTAAATATAATGTAACCTCAGCAGGCTGACTGTACACTGCCAATTGTACTCTCTATTCTTGTTTTTCTTTAGCCTATTCAACTCAACTATTTCCCTTTGCATATTACTACTTCAGAACTTATTCATGTACTCATTTTGTACTCTTCTTCTTATATTCTAATATACTATTTTATGTCCTATTCTTTCTCTCTGCATTTCTTGCTTCACAATTTCTCATCCATGTGGTCACTATCCAACCTTTTTACAGATTAGAGTTGTGTTTTGTGTGGTATTTCCATTTGTTTATAGTTTCGAATGACAAATTTTTAGTTAGGAAGTAGTGTAGCAATTCGATGAAAATCTAGTTGAGTCTCATTATAGTCACTACACTTTTAGTTATGCATTTAGAACTATATTTGGGTTGGTTGTTGTCAAATGTAATAAATAGAACTGGAGATTCGAAAATAAGTTAGGATATCAAACTGATGTTGTCTTCTTCTAAGACAAAGTTTCCAATAATAACTTATGTGAGTTAATTTTTTGTTCTCCATAGAATTGATCATGATAGCTCAAGTATTCTAAGACATTTAATTATTATTATTGACTTGTACTCTTTGAGGGAAGCCTCCTTTACATACTACTTTATTAGAGTGGTTAAGGATTGATTCTTTTAACTCCTTGGGTCTCTCTAATGAAAAATGAATATGGGACTTAACCCTTATGATCATTGTAATACGTAATTGGCAATTCAAATTTTATTAAGAGATAATCGCTATTGAAATAATTGTAAATTCTAGAGCTAAGACTTTGTTGTTGCACAATTAATTGTAAATCCTGTATTGAGAAAATTATTGATTCACTGCCAAATCCTTTTACAACTACTATAAATAAAATTTTGAGTCGCTACCAAATCTAATTGTAGCTCCATAATTTGAAAATATCATATTGTTTCCATATCAGTTTGCAAGTCTTGTCTTTGTGAAATATTATATCGTTGCCAAATCAGTTTGCAACTCTTGTCATTGAAAAATATTATATCGCTGCCAAATTAATTTGCATTTCCTGTCATTTGAAATCTATTGAATTGTTTCCAAATGAGTTTGCAACTCCTATCATTGAAAAATATTTTATCGCTTCCAAATCAATTTGCAACTCTTGTCATTGAAAAGTACTTTATCGTTGCCAAATCAAATTACAGCTCCTGTCATTTGAAATTTATTTGATTCATTGCCAAATCTATGTGTAGCTCCTATCATTAGAATATTATTTGATTCGTTGCCAAATCTATTTGAATCTCTTGTAATTAAAACATTATTTGATTAACTGCCAAATCTATTTGCAACTCCTATATTGAGAAAATTATTGATTCATTGCAAAATCTATTTGCAGCCCCTGTATTGAGAAAATTATTGATTCGCTACCAAATTAGATCGCAACCTATGTGCTTAAAATTATTAATCACAGTATAAATGGTCGCTGAAAATTGTGTTGTTTTAATTTTAAGATTTGATCCATTGTAAAATTTCTAATCCATGTTGAAACCATTAAGATTTATGGGTGTTGAAACTCTTGGAACACTGAAATTTTATTGTCATTTCAGAATCATGGATCAACCTATACTAATTAAGACTTGTTGTTGATTCTCTATGTTAGGGTCTTGAATTAAATAAAATGGTGAGTTTAACTTGAACAAAATTGATTATTTTTCTGATGGGATTTTGAAAAGTATAATACATTTTGTCTAGAAGAATTATGAGTGAATTTTAAGTGGGAATTCATGTTATGCTTCTTGATAAGTGTTATAAAAATTTATTTATGAGTACACATGATATTTTCCTTAATGATTTTTAAATTGTTGTAGATTATATAATGTATTTAAATAATTTATGAAGGTTATTGTTGTTGATTTAGACACGAAATTTCAGAGTATGATTGTGGTTAAGGGAACTAGATATCTCATTTTTCTTCATAACAGTCTCCAGCCCTAAGATCTTAAATGGTCAAAATCAATCAGATGAATCTTGAACTTGAGTGTTGATTATATGTCTTGGAGGTCCTAACCTTGTAGGATAGGTTGGGCAGGTAGCTTACTTATGTTATATGTTATCTTTATGTGATATGGTTGATTGAATAATAGTTATGTTGCATTCAGATTGATTGTGTAGTTATTAATCTGTTGTGACTCATATCACTTGTCCTAACATTGTTTAAAAAAAATTATTTACCTCTTTTGTAATCACTTATTTTTTATCCTAATGGAGGGGACATTACACTTTGAAGGCACCGATGATAAAGGGGAGGAATATGGTGAAAAGGATGATGAAGATTTTCCTGCAAGAGAGGATTTCCAAGGTACTATTGATGATGATGAACATTTTCCTCCAAGTGAGTATTTTCAAGGTACCGATGGGGATGATGAAGAGTTTCCTCAAAGTGAGTATTTTCAAGGCAATAAAGAAGATGATGAACATTTTCTTCCAAGTGAGGATTTTCAAGGGATTAAAGAGAAAGATGAATATTTTCCTCCAAGTGAGGATTTGCAAAGCACAAATAAGGGTAATGGATATTTTACTCCGAGTGATGATTTTGAAGGTACAAATGAGGAGGAAGAATATATTACTCCAACTGAGGATTTTGAAGGGACTACTGAGAACAATGAATATTTTCCTCCAAGTGAGGATTTTGAAGGGACTGATGAGGATGGTGAATATTTTCCTCCAAGAGAGGATTTTGAAGGGACTAATGAGAACAATGAATATTTTCCTTCAAGTGAGGATTTTGAAGGGACTGATGAGGATAGTGAATATTTTCCTCCAAGTGAGGATTTTGAAGGGACTAATGAGGATGATGAAAAACTTCCTCCAAGTGAGGATTTTGAAGGTACTGACATGGATGCTAAAGGTATTGTTTTAGTAGGAGAAATTAAAGGTTCTAATGAAGACGACGAAGATTTTCCTCCAAGTGATGATTTTCAACGTATTAATGAGAATTTTGAAGATTTTCCTCCAAGTCGGCATTTTGAGGGAAATAATGAGGATGATGTATAATTTCCCTCAATTGGAAATTTCAAAAGTAGTGAAGATGATTATGTCGATCGTGGACACTTTCTTGTAGGTGATTGTGTTGTTGATGATGATCTATATATTTATCTTATCAATGATATTATCAATGAAGATAATGATGGAACTAGGAATGGAGATCATGTTCTAAATCATTTGGGTGCAACAAATCAAGGTGATCAACAATCTCTTGTTTGGTCTCCTCAGAATGCTATGTATTATTATAGTGAGAATGATATTCCTCCTATTGATGATGTTAAAATAATGAAGATATTGTAAATAAATATTTTTTCCAAGAAGGGGACTAGAACTTTTTATATCAATCTAAATAATTCTAGTTATACAAGGTCCGGGAAAGAATTTCTCAATAAATCATTTTTCATCGGTGATTTGATTTCTAGTGATTGTTGTAATAATAATTGTTTGAAAAGTATAGACTACATGTATTCCTTTCATTAAAGGAAGAATTATTTGTCTATGAATAAGAGCATGGAAAATTCATATTTAGTGGGGTGCAAAAAGGATAATATTTTACCAATGATATCGCATTGGTAATATTTTACTTTGCAGAAAGGATTTCAAAAAATTCCACTCAATTGGTAATATTCGTCTATCAAGGATCCAAACAAGATTGGAAAAAGATCCTACATTTTATTCAAAGGTACATCATGGATGAGAAATTGACCCATTAAAAAACACTTCATTGTCATGCATATGAGACTTCTTTTCCAAACATGGAGAGTCTATGCCAGATATAGAGACAATACATATTCCAGATAATTTCTCAAGGAATGAAATCTACAAGTTATACAAAGAATATGCTGAAAGTTTTGAAGGAAATCGTAATTTTATTTCATAGGAATATTTTACAAGAGTATGGAAGAGACAATTCAACAATTTATGTACTCCTGAGAAGTCAAGGATGGGGATTTGAAATATATGTGATTCTCTTAAAGCAAGAAGAGATAAGTATGAAGGGGTAGAAAGAGGTATATATTTACAATTTTGTTTTGGTTAAATTTGATAGTTATCAACTATGAAAACATATTATCAATATTTTCATTTTTATTCATGTGCAGATTCTATAGTCAAAGCAATTAAAGAAAACATGAATCAGCAATCAAGTGAAAGGAAAAAGTTGTACAAGCATATAAATAAGTGTTATGATAATCCAAATTAATATATGGGTATGATAATTGATGGAATGGACTAGAAAAAAACACTTCTATCACATTTTTTTTGTACAACAAAAAATTTACAGGAAGATAATTTCATTCAATTTCATTTGGTTGGTTGTATGGTTTGTAATGGAAAAATGTGTCCAAGGGTTTAATTCACATCTCCAAATATTCATAATGATGAAAATCTGACCATCACCATAATTCATCATGTGATCAGTCACTAGTCTGATAATCTTCCTCAAGTTCTGTATCTGCAGTTGGACAACACTAGTTGTGAAAAATAAAATAAAATTGCCTTTGGATATCTCAGCATGCTTGTTGAAATGAGAATCTTTCAAAAGGTTAAAGTTGGTTTCTTTCTTGTTCGACACATGCATGATGATATTGATAAAATGTTCAGTCAATTTTTAGAAACATTGAAGATGAAAAATGTTGGAAGCCTACCATCATTAATTGAATGTATTCAGAAATCATACATTCTAGAGCCTATTTTTCACATAATAAAAGAAACTGTTGACATGCAAATATTTATCCAAAGATCACATGGTGAAGAAAAATGTATTGAGAAGCCTAATGAAATTAGCTTCCAACATCAATTTTTCTTGAGTAAAGTTGAGGGGAAAACACTTATATGGGGTAAGAAGTATTCAACTACTCTAGAATGGGGGCCTTCATTGGGTTTGAAATTTTTGAAGTTCATTCCAGATCGTTCAATATTTACATCAAAGTTAATGTTCTTACAATTGGTTGTTGAAATCCATAATGAAAGAAGGCATAATAGAGATGTAGATTATTTTTAATGCTTGGAGGAAATAAAAAAATTCCATTAAAGATACATATGAGTACTTCGATGTTGCTAATTCTGTTTGGTGGGAGTCTTTTTTCAATGATCAAACTGACATAATTTCAAACTCAACAAATGAAGATACATTTTTTAAGACTCCATTTATTTGGCCAAAAAATAGGTCAAATGAATCTGAAGAAAGAAAAATTGTTGAACAACAGGAATCTCAAGATGCTATTGAGTTGTCACAGGTAGAGGAAAGAGAAATGTATATTGTTTCTAGAAGATCACATGCACAACGTGAAGCCATGGAATATATTTAGAGGGGTTAAAAACAATATATTAAGGAGGGTTGCATGATTGCAGTCTTAGCAAATGAAGATCCACATGGTTATACATTTTGGATTGCAAAGGTTATAAGGATTGATAAAGAAAATGAAGATGTTATAGCAATTGAAGTGCATTGGTATGCAACAAGTACACACCAATTTAATAGTGTGTACACACAAGAGATGGTGTTTGAGAAAAAAAACAATAGAAAGAGAAAAATAAAGGGTCAAAATATAACTCGTCGTCGGACCAAACTCTTAAAATTAGAGGATGTTGACATACTTGTCTATGACTTCAATTTGACAAAGAGAAGAACGCTTTGCTCCAGGACCATATAGATTATCAAGAGGTTGCTTCCAGAACAAATAAGTGAAAAATGGGATTTTGTTGAACCTAGTCATAGATCAAAGAGAATTTTGACATTTGAAATGGTGAGCACACATGCAGACTCAGATGGTGCACTCATTGATAATAGATACGAATATGGATCATGTAGATCCTCATCTAGTCATTGATCTGAAGACAATGTAGATTTCGATGGTGTGTCTGAATCCATAGATGAATTTGATTAAGTGTATGAAACATTTTATGTATTTTTTTATCAATATGATGTTTGTATGGTAACCAGAAATGAGTGTTCTCAATTACATATGATCTTACATGGAGCTATGAATCATTTCTATGTTTTATGAATTATATGTTTTTATTATGGAGAATATATAACAAAATTTCTTAGCTCTTATGTTTTGAATATGGACAATGTAACAAATTTAATTTATGTTTTATTAAATGTAATTTGTATAGACTTGTTTATTTAAAGTAAAAAAAAAATCGAAGTTATGTTGAATGTTGACATATGAAATGATGATATTTTCATGCCATTATGTATTATCTTATGGTTGGAGTGATAAACTAACCTTAAAAAAATAAATATTTAAGGGTTCATTTTATGATTTAGTTTATAGCAGTGATAATTTTTTACACCACTTTCAAAAATGTGTTAATTTTTAGGTTTTGGTTACAATGGTACTTGCCACAGTAGGATAAGGTTTGAAATGAGGTGGAATTTTAATGTTTAGAAAAAAACTTTTTTTTTCGGTAGCACCATTCTTTGATTTAGGTGTTGATTTTAAGGTTTTTCGGAGCAACAATACACATGTTTTAGGCCATGCTTGAAAAAAAATTGAAATTGTAACCTAAAAAAAAAGAGTGCCACTGGTACGACCAATGTTTTATTTGAGGGTTAATTTTGTGGTTTTTTATGCAAAAATATGGGGTTTAAGGGCTAGAGTTCTCTTTTTGAGGTCATATTTCTCGTTAAGTTGATAATATTGTTAGATCCCACTTGATGTCTTTCTCTATGGAACTATTTCACAATGACCCTCTGAAATTCTCACAGAAAAAGAAGTATGCAACTACAAGAAAGTAGTTATCCGCTAACTAACTAAATATAAAAAATTAATATTCAAGGTTAGATTCAAAATAACATACATATAATATCATCCTAATCACAAATTAACACAAAGAATGAGATCAGAATGAGAGTTCTTTTATTGATGACAGAAAAAGGGTTGGTTACAACCTGTAACCACTATGGTATCGTGCCAGAACTAGGCTCTAAGTTCCTCCACCCAAGGCTAAAAATGCATAGGATTTCTTCCAATAATTTGAACTATAGTAGGTCCAAGGAAGACAAAGGTTTTTTTGCTGACAAGATAAGGTGAATGTAAATTCTAGAAACAAGGGTTTTCAGGAAGAGGGGACAATCTCAAACACTAGGGAAACATGGCACTTAAAGGATAATCTTCAAAAGTCCAGCATAATGGTGCATTTCTTATCCCTATTTTTCCTCCACCCCAAGGCTCTCTTTTATGCTCGATTTTGATGGTTGGAGTCATTATGTACGATATTTACGAAGTTAGAGAATAAAAAATCGATATTATATTTTCTTGAGCCAAAATTAACATATGTCTGAGTTGTTATCAGGGAACACACATATGTATGTGAGACGCTTTAAGGAAGTTCAAGTAGAATTTCATAAATGGGGTTTTAAAATAAGTGTTTGAGGAGGAAAATGGGGATTTAAGTATTTCACATAGGGAAAATGATGTAACATAGGAGAATAGAAAATAACCCTATAACAAACATATTTCAACCAAGGGGAAATAATGGTTGGGATAAGTCTAGGAAACCTCAATACAATAAAAGAGTTCTAACTAAATTGGATGCTAATAGTGCCGTTGACTAGGAGACTTTACATTGGTGCAATCCTTCGGGTCTACGACATGATAAATATACTTTCATGGTGGTTAAGTAATTCTTTCAAAAAGTTATTGAGATTAATAAGGAAAAACCTAGTCATATAAAAACCTATGAGGTTGAGTGGCCTGACATGATCAATAATGTTTACAACTCTTCTAATGAATAAGTGAAAGGAGTTGTAACACCCCAGTTTTAACCCATATGAATTAGAATGTATTATGTAAATATGACTTAGGAGGGTGAGCTAGTAAAGTTGAAGAGGGGCCATAGTTTCTAGGAAATGTAATACTTCATATATATTAATACAATACATCACTAGCTGCAAGACAAAAAGGAAAAAAGAGATAGGGGGATATGATTCCATGAGAGAGGGGGCTTGAGGGGATAAGTATTTTTATTATTATTTTATTACCCGTAATTTATTTTATGGAGAAAATTGATTAAATGAGATTCTTTGGAGGGAGGCCATGTGGCTCTTGTCTTCATGTAATTATATAAACATACCTTGGGTTTTTTTGGGGGTTTTCTTCTCCCTGGTTCTTCTTTAGTTCTTCTTCTCCTTCATTTTTCCTCACTCATTATGGCTATTTCGTGCGCTCCTGGGGCTGAGCACAGAAAGGAATGGATGGAAGAGGAGAGCCATTTGTAAATGGATATAATATAATTTATTGATCATTTCATAAGGGAATGGATGCCCATGTGCATGATCTTGATGGAAGTTCGGATAGAATTGTCAACAACTGAGAATCCTTGGAGTTTCTAGTAGGGAGATTTCCTTACCAGTAGCACTGAAGGCCTGGAGAGAATTGGGATAGCCTGAGGGACTGCATGGAAGAGAAAGGTGTTCATTTCTTTAGGTTGTGCAGCCTGAGGGGGAAAGAGAGATGGAAATTCAGATTTGCTATGAGGTTGGGAAACCTGAGAGCTAGTTAGCCAACTATTGTGTGTTTTTGTATTTGGCCTAGAACTCGTCCATGTGGATTAATAACCCTGGATCGGGGGTGACCTACAATTGAGAGTAAATGAACAACAATGTCTATGGTTGGGAGGAACGTCCTTGGTCAGGAACTACTTAGTGAATTTTTACTTGTAAAAAAATGTTGTCTATGTTTTCTGTATAATGTTATTCCACTATGTATTTAATTATCTATGAGATATGTATTTTAATGTGTTTGTCTGCTGGTTATTTGTTGTTCATCGCACATTGTTTACTTCTTTATGTTGTAGCATGGATATTTTCTTATGCATGTGATTTTCATGCTGTCACATCCCGCTCCTATGAGCACTTGTTATCGACTTATTATTTGACGACACTTAAATGCAATTGATCTGGTTATAGTACATGATTATTTTTTTCTCCTATGGATTCTTATGATGATGTTGATGGTTGCGATTTGATGTTATTTGATATATATGTATTGACATATGCTATTGACGAGTTTCCCCTAAGTGTTCAGGACACTTGATAGATTGTGGATGCCGATGGAATTGATGGACCTCCTGGGACTCCGAATTGAGTCAAGGAGTGGATTGTATTGGTTTGAGTATTTCATTTATGCATATGTGGCATATGATTGATTCTAGTATGATTTTGTGTATGGATCATTGACAATGTTCCATTGATGGATGCAGACTGACAATTTCTTGCTAATGTGACTCACATAAGGCGTAAAGGGGCCATGCACATAGACCATATATTGAGGGAGAGGTGTGGCAGCATCCCTGTCACAACCTACTAGCACTCCCACTGTGGCTCGAATTGTAGGTTAATGATTACCTAGTTCGATAGGTCCATGATGTCGTGAGGGAACACTAAGACAACCACTCATAGAGATTTATAAGGGGCGTGCAATAATGTAGGTTCCTTATTCATTAAAATCCCTTAATCTCTAACAAGTTCGCTCGAATGGAGTGTTGACTCCAAGGGTTGGACAACTACCAAAACTAGTCAAAGGTGAATGGCACCCTTGGAGAATGGAGTGCATCTTGAAGGGAATGTTACGAACGTAACACTTGATTCAATGAATCTAGGTGGGCAAGAAAACCTTGGGATAATAATTAAACCTTGTAAAATATTGAAGCATTGCAGATTTAATTAATTAATTAAGGATTGAAATGATTACTTATGAATCCCCAAATGAAATTATAAGCCTATTCAAAAAAATTTAGGCCCAAGTCTAAGTTAGTAAGAAGACTAAAACTAAATTATAAATTAAATAATGAGGGTATGAAGTAAATCAATTTATGAAATTAAGAAAAATAAAATAAACCTAAAGATTGATTCAATACACATATGTGCAAGAAATTACCAAATTGTAATTTTAGATAAGAATGGAATAAAGTTGAAAGAATGTGTATGCATAGAAAGGTATCTAGAGTCTAGTTAACACTAGTCTAACTAGGAGAAGAATCCTATTTTAAATAAACTTAGATTTAGTAAGGAATCATTCATTAATTGGAAATAAGGGGAATAAAGAGACAAATAGGAGTGATTTAGGGAGTGCTTTTAGGAAGGGTGAGGGAAATTGACTTTTATTTAATTAAATTGTGGAATTACTTGTGCAACTTGGGGGAGAGGATGACAAGTTAAAGGGGGAAATAATTATAAATTATTTCATTAAAAAGTGAATTAATTGTGCAAGTGGGGATGTGTCATGGGGAAATTCTATAAAACAAATTGCCTAGCTGAGAATCGTATCACACGGGTTATGGGTAAAGTTATGCGACAGAATTTTTCACTGGTTTTACTTGTGAGAGTTGGGATATCCAGCTTGAGAGAGAGCGGTGGGTCCACCTTGTGAGGCGAGCTGGGAGCTAGAGGATTTCTGGTTGTGTGTGTGCGTGGTCATTAGCAGCTTGGAGGGATAAGGGGGAAGAAGAGTACCCCTAGCGTTGGCTAGGAGGTATCAGTGAAGTGTCAATGATTAGAAAGTGGGGGAAGGAATGAAGGAACACCATTGACGAAGGACATCATCAAGCCCAACTTCGTCAGTGATGGTATTCTCATTGAGTTGAATTGTAAGAAATTGATCGCATGTGTATGGTTTATTTTATTTGTCGCAACTTTGATGTCAAATTGTATTCTCATTGAGCTTGAATTGTAATAAGTTGATCACTTCTGTATGGGATATTTTATTATGTCATAGCTATTAAATGAAACTTAGATATCAATCGATGTCCTCATTAGGTTAAATTGTAATGGAATTTCTAGTGTTAGAATGTTCTAGTTGTTTTTTCCATAGTGGAATAAAACTTTGTTTTCAAATGTTGTTGTTACAAGGAAAATATTTGTATGGCTATGTTAAACCACAACAGACATAAATGATTGCAGAAATCAAATATCTTCTCAAGTATGCTATGAAAAAAAATATTCTACCAAGACAAGATAAAATTCCTACCTCGTCCAGACGTTCGATGAATTCCACCATTAAGCACTTGACCCAAAGCAATATGCCTGCAACTAGTCCTCAACAACCAAGCAAAGCAAGAATATGGTGATAATAAATTATGTTAGCACATTCAATAACATAATCCATTAATAAACATGACAAATACACCCATGGAATAATAATTCAAATATTTCCAAGATGTCAATTCGACGGGAAAAGAGTATTTCTATTAATATATGATCAACATAAGTGAATATGTTACATACTTCTGTGTCGGCATGGTTCAGAACCGAGAAATTAAGTTCCTTCTAGTTGGGCCTCCACCACTTCAATCCTCCACCAAAGGCAAGCTCATAAAAGAGAAACAATAAGGTTCTCGATCAATAAGGGAAGAGATTAGGGGCTAAACACTATTTTCAAACTTAAAGGACAAAGGGATGCAGACTCAATATGAAGTAAATAATTTCTCCATAGTAACTTTACTCTCAAAGTTGAATTCTTTCTCCTCTTTCCATAGCTCGAAATTGGCCCATTTATAGCCTTAAAAATGGAACTAGAGGGCCGATTCAGAATGTTTCCAGTATATGGAAGGCCAAGGATCATAGATATCATGTCGTGACATGGAAACCCGACATTAATTTTCATTTTATTTCACAAATCATGATGTACGTAGGTTGTAGTGGTGCAGCCTGCGTATACGCATGTTGTATAGAAGGAAAGATGCATACATGTGGGAAAATGTATATTTTTAGCTCTGGATTTTACAATCATGGATGATAAGTCTACATAGAAAAATCTAAAAAGGGCCTTATGTGCAATATTGCATAGGGTGAGGAAAATATTGTTATAACAGATTCCCCCTAATGTGTGATGTCATAGGAGTACCTGCGATGGACGAAATACATTATAAACAACCCAGAAGTGGAGTGATGGGGAACCAACTGGAAGAACTAGTTGATCATTACATTCTTCAATGACTTTGCATACATGGCTTCCAATAGAATTACACTGCAGATCGATGTGAAAATATACCAAACAATTGTTTGTGGCCATGAAAAGGAAAATACAAATGTAGTTACATGCCAAAAATTTTCATAGTCACGAACAAGGCCTAGTAGAACCAGTCTCAAAACCAATCAGAAGACATATGTATACAATGGAGTACAATCTGATCTCCCGTGATCAATGAAGTCAAATAGGTACTGGTCCAATGAAAAGGAAGCAATAGCTCAAGAAAGCTGTGACCACATACTGATGTCTTCAAGTCTTCTACACAATCTGCCAAGGGTGCAACTCTACATAATGTGAATAAAGGACTTGATGTTTAACACAATGAGACATTTCTTGATTACGGGTCATTGAGGTATACTATTAACAAACGAAAGACAAACTACCGATAATGAAAGTAGGTATCAAGTTAGTGAGTACATTCTTGCAAGTGTGAATAAAGGAGCAGGTGTCAAACACCTAAAGAATCCATCGATTATGAGACATTGATGTATTCCAAACTGTCAATGGTGAGAGAACCTACCTCTAGTGACTGCAAGCCTCAAGGTACTCATAAGACTCTAGGTCTCGTTTCTAGAATAGATGAGATGAATTTGATGGAAGGAGAACTGCTAAAAGGAGAGCCTTAAGGAATCTCTCATCAGTGAGCATGAGGTACAAAGAAGGAGCTTCATGATTTGGAGGAAATGGGATGAAGAACATGTTCATGAACCAATGACCCTGTGCATCTTTCACATGTGCCAAGTTCAATCCCTACACAAAAAATACCCTCTGAATAGAAGCTAATGATGAAAATTGTTGACAAAGGTGAGGAAACCACCAATAAGGCTAATGGCATCCAAGACACTGCACAAATCCTAATGTGTGAATAATTGTCTTGTCGTCGAACACAAGGGAAACCACCTAGTCAATGACCAATTATGAAGTGTCAATTGTTGGGTTCATGGTTGCCTACCAATGACGAAAGTAGGACCAGGGCATGTGATAGGACTATAGTATCATGTGATTCTGAGAAAAACTGAATGTATGTTGTACATGCAAAGTCAAGAGTTTTGAGAAATGGATGACACAAGTTGATATATTTACTTTAAACAAGAGCATGAGACATATGGAGGACTCCAACAACATAGACTCAATGATGAAATCATGAGATGCAGGAGGCATCAATGAAATTCTCTATAGGGACTAGAAGAGTAACCAGTTGGTAGAGAAGACTCTGTAACGAGCTCAGCTTCCTAAGTCCATGCTAATCCCAAAATTATGATGACAAATGGACTCAATAACTTTGTTCTCTATTCAAAGGTGACACTAATGCTACCAATGTAAGATAATACTCCCTTCCTTCCCATGTTCTTCTGTTTTTTCATAGACAAATGAATGATATGATACAGAGGAAGAAACATGTGTCACAAGTAAGAAAAACTAGTTCTACTAGTGGAATATACCTATGCAAAATGCAAGGAGATGCATGTGGGAGATGGAGACTTTGGGAACGTTCCCTCCTAGGTGTAGGGTGTCAAATTGTGAGGGATATAAACGAGGCTCTGCTAGGTTGAGGATGAAAAAACTATTGAGGCAAATGATTTTATAACACAAAGCGAGAACCAACTATAGGATCAATACTGCAAGCAAGGGCATGAAACGAAATAACAACTTAATGCCAAAAAATGTCCTTTTTCATGGAATTTAATCTACTTGGTGTGAAAAAGAGATAAACTTGTGCCAAATAGACGTCCTTTCAAATCCAATTTATCAGTGTGAAAGAGACAAGTTCACTCAACAATCTTTTCTCTTTTTGAAGACGAGTAGGAAAAGAGATTAACTAAGACTCATATCATTTCAAGTTCAATTTAACAACTATGAAAGGGACAAATCACTCGACAATCATTTCACTTTTTGAATGAGTTAGAAAAGAGATTAACTCAGAATCGAGGATGCTTTTCTAAGAAGCATGTAATGGGGGAGGCCAAGGCTCCCATGCTGGACTTCTGTGAAATCTCAGTATCTCATGAAGAGCTGACACAAGCTTGGGAAAACCCAAATATTTCCAAGTCGAGGAGGATAGAATACTTTCATAGGTTACCTTGTCCACAATATATCGAAGAATGCTCATTATCTGGAAGGGTGTAGAAGAAGGAAGTTGAGTCTCTACAAGATTATTCCAATCAAAGGAAACCACCCTAAGACTTGGAGGGAGAATACTCAAAGAGAGTAGAATGCCCCCTAGTGAAGAAGGTACATAACTAGAAATGCTAAGGACATGGTCGAAGGCTCCATCACCCGTAAAAAAAAGAGTGTGATTGACTGAAGATTGCATCGACAATGTCACTTCCTTAGGCTTGTCACTCTCCAATAAAAGAGTGGGATCGATCAAAGATTGCATCACCACGACCCCTTCTTCAATCGTTGGTTGGATAGGATGCAAGACAAAAAGGTCAAGAGATGCATCCCCCCAAAAAAAGGAGTGGTGTCGGTCGAATATTGCATCGATACGACCGCTGGTTGAACAAGATTGGAGACAACAAGGTCAATGGATGCATCAACCCCTACAGAAAGAGGGGTGTCAGCCGAAGATTGAATCGGCATGACCGTTGTATACACCAAACAGTGTTGGGAAACCAAAGATGACTCAGTACCTGAAGGGCCCCCAGGTAAGGACGAAAATTATGGTACCATAGAAGTAAAAGGGCACAAATGAGTAAGGTGATATCCTATGCAAATCCTACAAAGGAACTTGGGCTTACATCTTACATGTCTAGGATTCTCAATTCTATGAATGCCCCCAACATGACTTGCAGTGGCTGGTGACAAATATCCAACATGACTAGCAGAGGTTGGTGATGTATGTGCAATGTGACTAGAAATGTGATCCATATGGATGTCGGTGGCCTCCCACCTATTCCAACTAGTTCATTTTGGAATTTTTCCAGTTTAGCAGTTTTTTTCCTAGTTTTTAGGTTCCTGACTTGCAAGACCATTTTGAGGCCCTAAACAACGTTTTTAGAGATCGACACAGTTAAAAATGCTCTTTATTAAATCAGACCAAAATGTGTAGTCCTCGGATAGACCTTTCCAATGGGCTATCATGCACCTAAAATGGAGATCGTATGCAAAAGTTACGACCCTGGGAAGTTGACTAACTAACTTACCCAAACGGGGCCCACATGACTTTTGGTGCTTCATCTCCTAGGGTTAAGATTTTGGATTTCCAGGGTTTTTGACATTCCTGTTTATTGTAAAAAGGCCTTCAAAGCCTCATTGTAATGATCTTCTTTCGAATGAGCCCAGTCATCACATCTCTTCTCAGAGATAAGCCGCCACCATTCCAACAAGCTTGTTTTCCGCTACATTTTGCAGTTTCAACTTATTTCCTTATTGAATAGAAAACCAGTTTTACTGTATCTCTGGTATTTTGTGTTAAGAATATTTTAATAATATGTATTCATTTTGTTCTTCTCATAAAATCCAAATCGGTGGTATCAGAGCGGACTGCTCCTTATCGTCTTAATGCATGTCCCCAACGAGGTTGGGGTACAAAGAATTGGGTCTCGAGCTTGTTTCTTGTAGTATCCCCAAGGTCTAGCCCTGTTGTAAATCATGTTATGAAAGGAATTGTAATTATGTTTTATAGGCTGGTGAGCCAAGTTTTTATAAGCTGGTGGCTTATGTGTTTGTTAGGCCAGGGAGCCTAAGTGTTGAAGGCCAGGATCCTGCTGTTGTATATGTAATCACGCAGAAGAAATTAATAAAAAATTGTAAACACCACCAGGTGCAGATCGACCATGATGAATGAGTGAAGGGGGACTGAGATTCCACAAAGAAGGCAAGGGATTAGGGATTGGAAGGTTCGAAAAGGGGCTAAGTTTTACGCTTATGGGGCTTCAGCCTTGGGAATAATATTTTAATATTATTCCAAAAAGGCATGAGCATTTCATGTTTTATCCTAAGTTCCTAACCATGAGGAAGGTGATGCATGCTAGGTAAATGCATGCAGTTTCCAGGGCGATAAGTGTCAGCCCTGACCCATACAAATAAAATGGTGAAGATGAGATGTGATGGGGGTTCTCCTCCATTCCACCCAATGGCCTGAGTGCATATGGCCTCTCAGTGGTACGATGGATCCAACCTCTGCAAAAAACCATTGTACAAATTCTGAACTGAAAAACCTGTGTTCGTCTAGAGAATCTATGTGTATCCTCTATCTAAGATCAAGCTTGTGCATGGGGTCTTTATCCCATGCTCGTGACCGTGAACCATTCATCCATTGTTGAGCCTATAGGAAAGCCTCGTCAGTTTTCCCTGTTGATTGTTGTGGCCACGCACTGTTGGACTGGATGTGGCTTGTTGGCCCAACACTCTCTCTCCATGACAGAGAGCATATAGAGGAAGGAGAGAACTCCTAGAAGGAACCTTGTAGCTGCCAGAGAGCCCAGAGACTTCCAGTCCAACCTGTTGCTGTAACCCAAGGCAAGGGAGGTTAGCAGCCGAAGGATTGTCCAGGTGAAAGAGAAGGTGTATACTCCTAGGGTGGAACAGGCATGTGGGGAATGAGGGTCTCTGGGCAGTGAGCGTGAGAGGTTCCTGGGAGAGAATCCCATCCTTGTGGCTCTCTGTTGTTACCCTGTAACCTCAAACTAGCCTAGGATTCCTTGTCTTGGGGTGGAGCTTAGTCCCAGCTCGGGGGTGACCCACTGTTAAGCTGATGAGCAGTGTGGTCTAAGGCTGGGAGGTTCGTGGAAGGCCTGCACTTGGTTGGTGCAATCTACCACTGTTCAAAGATAAGTACCTGATGATGCTTCAATTATGTTTATGTATCTCTATGTATTATAATAATCATTTATTGTGTTGTGTATATGAATTGATGTTAAATAGTATTGATTGTTGATTATGGCAGTAAATCGTATGATTACTTTTTGTTGAATGTGTTTAACTTGTTTTGAATGCATTTGATTAATTGTGAGTGAGAATGTTGTTATTTTGCGTAGTAACACCTACACAGTAGTGAGTGGAAAAGTGGTGCTACAACTTGGTATCAGAGCCAAGGTTTCGACACTGAGCCTAGATGGGCCAGTTGAGTGGTCTTTGGACCAAGGGTGTGAGAAGAAATTGTGTTTGGAGGACCAATTTCGGACGCTGGTAAGCTCAGGAGGTATAGCTGTGTGCGAAACCACAGCCGGTGTGGTCTACATCCACAAGGAGAGAGGACTCCACACTAACAGTGTTGGAGCCTTAGGATCTGTTCAAGAGGGAAGGTGAACCCTCATGACCATTGGATCTGGAAAATTTGCATAGGGATTAAAATCCCTTTTGAAATGCATAGGAGTGTGGGAATCATGATACGCGAAATCCCGAAAACCCAAAAAACTGTGGAGATCTATGTGGTAGATCTGGGAGGAAGGCTGGACCATTAGATCTGGTGGAGTTTCACTCAAGTTAGTCGCGAAACCTTTCAAATTTCGCAAAGTCAGGAGATGGGAAGTGAGGGAGGTGAACACCTCCAAAAACCTGAAACCCAAAATCCCAAAATGATCTACACCGTAGACTGTAGGAAAGGAGTTGACCATTCAATTCAGCGGAGGAGTAAACCATATTTTTTTCGGGATTTCGGTAGATCGAAGTTTGAGATGTGGGGTGCATGAACTCATGATGCCCGAAAAACTCGAAATGTCGAAAAGATCTGCACCGTAGATCTGAGAGGGGACCTAACTGTTGGATTTTGCATGGACTAGATGTGAGCGCATGAATGTGTACCATGTGCTAGTGATTCAAGAATACGGGCAACAGTGGTGGGACCAGAAGATGTCACCGAAGGTGATGTGGACCCTCCTGAATGTACCATGTGCCACTGTGGTGAAGGGCAACAGCTATGATGTGGGCCCGGAGAATAAAGTAATTCACGATTTCAGAATTCGCAAAGGAGGAGCATGAAGGCTCAACACTCCAACTCACCATGTTGCGAGTTGGCTAAGAAGTGCTAGCGCTTAGCCCTAGCCTATGATCATGTGTAGCAGGCGCTAGCGAGGAGGGAGCCATACTCATATCACATCTCGGGTATCGGTGTTTAGAGGAAATGAGTCAAGGGTCTTCGACTCATGAACTCGCGAGATCTCGAGTTGCGAAAGGGTGACTTTGGTTACGAAGATTTAACTGTTGGATCTTCATGGACCGAGATTCTGAAGTTTCGAAGTCACGAAATTTGTAGAGCTGGATAGAGTTCAGAAAAATTGGTGAAGTCAAAACATTTTTCTTGTTCACATTGGCTTATGAATGTTGTAAGTTTTCTTGAAGGTTTAAGGGCCTAACAAACTTCATTTGACTGCATGTTGTGTGTGTAGAGTTCAACGAGTGTCAGGACCGCCGAAAATTGATGCCAAGTATGGAATTGGAAGAGGTGCAGATTGCCTCCGAAATAGAAGACGAAAAAGAAGGAAAGGATGTCAACTTGGGAGTCGAAGGAACAAACTCTATTGGGCACAAAAAATATATATATAAAGAGGGACGCATGATGAAACTCATTGAAAAATTGTAGAAAGATGCCCAAGCTCGCCGAGCTGATAGCTGAAAGCTCATGAAAATCAGGGATTGGCTGGGTGAATTCAACTTAAAAATGTTGAAGAGCCTGGAAAGAATAGAAAAGAAATTGGAAAAAGAGAGTGACACAAGAAGATCAAAAAGTGTTAGAACCCCTTAGAGCAAAAGAAGATCGAGGAGTGGTAGTAGACATTACCATCTCTCCCCGAAGCATTCTGGCAAGGCAACACACAGTAGTTCAAGCCCGTCCCCTACCAGAAAACACCGAAAATCTGGAAGGGATGAATTGAAAGGGGAAATCAACAAGATTAAACCACCTACATTCGATGGTGAACATAAGAAGGAAGAAGATGCCAAAACATGGTTGTTGGGTATGAAGAAATACTTCCAACTATAGAATTATTCTGCCCATGCAGAAAGAAGAATTGCAATGTACCAGTTGAAAGGAAAAGAATCCATGTGGTGGGATCAGTTGGTGTAGGTGCAACACATCAAAGAGAAAGAGGTTACGTGGAAGGAGTTTAAGAGGTATTTCGAGAAGAAATACCTGACCAAAAGATACCATGACAGAAGGATGAAGGAGTTCTTTGAACTCAAGATGGGCAGCATGACCATTGATGAGTATGAACAATTTTTTCTGGAACTACTGAAGTATGTTCCGTTCATCAAAGATGAGGCTGTCAAAATTCAGAGGTATCTGAGTGGACTACCACCTTCCATTGGTGACAAGATTCAATATGACAATCCTAAGAACATGGAAGAAACCATAATAAGGGAGAAACACTTATACGAATAGCAAAGAGAAAATCCTACCTTTCGGAAGGCTTGGGATGACCAGAAGAGGTTTAAGAAAGAACAGAGGCAGAAGGGAAACATGCCTCCCTTTTTCAGGAACAACCCTTGGGGACAATCATCTTTTAGAGAGCCTAGGAAAGTTGAAGGGAGTGAGCAGATGCCAAGACTGCCACCTATGGAGTGTTGGGGTTGTAAAGGGAATCATAGGTACATAGACTGCCCCCACAGATAAGATAAAGCGAGAACTATCCATATTGTTCAGCAAGCTGAAACAATGGAGGATATGGGCAGCAGAATGCTGAGGATCTACGTAGCACTGGACAACAAACAAGCATAATTTCAATCACACATGATTGAAGTGGAAGGTACGATAAACAACCGACCACTTGTTATTTTAATTTATTTAGGGGCTAGCCATAGTTATATAGATCCTAGAGTGGTGGAAAGTTTGCATTTAACAAGAAGCAAACATGAAAAGTCTTGGCTAGTGAAGTTGGCCACAGGAACAAAAAGGAAGGTCACTTAATTGGTTAAGTATTGTTTAGTAGACATGAAAGGAATGAGCACTAAGGATGAATTGAACATTCTGCCTTTAGGCTCATATGATTTTTTAATTGGGATGGACTGGTTGGACCAACACCATGCTCTTCTGGACTATTGTAACAAGAGGTTTACATGCCTGAACGAAGAGGGAAATCAGGTAATAGTCCAAGGAATTCCTAGAGCTGTGGCTATTAGGGAAATCTCAGCCATGTAGCTGAAGAAATGTTACCAGAAAGGTAGCCAATTATTTGCAGCTCAGGTGGAAGAATCATCCCGAGATGTAGTCTCAAATATAGAAGACCACGAGGTACTCAAAGAGTTCAAGGATGTATTTCAGGAGGTACCTGGACTACCTCCGAAGAGGGACATCAATTTTTCTATAAATTTGATGCCTGGAGTAGCTCCAGTTTCGAAGGCTCCTTATAGAATGAGTACGCCAGAGCTGAAAGAGTTGAAATTACAGCTCGAAGAGATACTAAAGAAGGGATACATTCACCCCAGCATCTCACCGTGGGGTGCCCCAGTCCAATTCGTGAAGAAGAAAGATGGGACATTGAGGTTGTGCATTGATTTCTGGAAGTTGAATAAGGTAACTGTCAAGAACAAGTATCCTCTACCAAGGATTGATGATCTATTTGATCAGTTGAAGGATGCGAAAATATTTTCAAAAATAGATCTCCGATCAGGATATCACCAAATGAGAATAAATGATGAGGACATCAGCAAGACCACCTTTAGAATAAGGTATGGTCATTATGAGTTCACGGTGGTGCTATTTGGGTTGTCCAACGTGGACGTTATTTTCATGTGCTTAATGAATGTAGTGTTCAGAGATTATTTGGAAAAGTATGTCATAGTCTTCCTGGACGATATCTTGGTGTATTCCAAGATAGAGGAAGAACATGAGTAACACCTAAGAATGGTGCTGCAGGTGTTGAGAGAACACCAGTTGTATGCAAAACTGAGCAAGTGCTCATTTTATCAAAGGTAGATTCATTACTTGGGGCACATTATATCAAAGGAAGGGATCATTGTGGATCCTGAAAAGGTTGAGGCCATTCGAGAATGGTCAGTGCCAAGGAATGTGGCAAAAGTTAGATCTTTTATGGGTTTGGCAGGCTACTATAGAAGGTTTATAGTCGGATTCTCAAGGATAGCTCATTCTATCACTTCCTTGCAAAGGAAGGAGAAGAAGTTCCAGTGGACTGAAGAATGTGAGAGCAGCTTCCAGCTATTGAAGTAGCTACTAACCAATGCTCCAATCCTGAAGATTGCAGATCCAAATAAGGATTACATAGTGTGCACCAATGTGTGTAAGGAGGGGCTGGGAGGAGTTTTCAGCCAAGAGGGATTTGTAGTTTGTTACGAGTCCCTAAAGTTGAAGGAGCATGAGAGGAATTATGCCACTCATGATTTAGAGCTGGCAGCAATCATCCACGCCTTGAGGAAATGGAGACATTACCTCATGGGCAAAAGATTCGAGTTGAGAATAGACCATAATGGTCTGAAGTATTTATTTGATCAGCCGACTTTAAATGTCAGGCAAATCAGATGGATGGAGTTTTTGTGCGAATATGGCTTTGATATCAAGCATATCAAAGGGAAAGAAAAAAAGGTGGTTAATGCACTTAGCAGAAAAGTGCACGGATTACATGCTACAACCATTAGCATGTACAGGACTGATATTAAAGAAAGAATTTTGGAAGCTGCAAATGCTTATTTGCAGTAAGAGGTTTAGTAGCAAAGCTACGGGAGCGTGAGAGACCACAGACCAAGGAAAGTTACACCTTGGGAATTTATGGCTTACTTCTGTATAAAAACAGAGCGTATGTACCCAATGTCCAAGATTTGAAGCTAGCAATTATTAAAGAAATGCATAACGTGGCTTATGTTGGACATCTTGGATACTAGAAAACTATGGCAGTAGTCAAAAGAAATTACTTTTGGCCAGGTCTGAAGAAGGAAATCGTTGAATACATCACTAGATGTATGGAGTGCCAGAAGGTTAAGGTTGAGCATAGGCACCCAGTAGGGTTGCTACAGCCTTTACCCATTCCTGAATGGAAATGGGACGTGATAACAATGGATTTTATCACTGGACTACCTAGAACAAGCAAGCAACATGATTCAATCATGGTGGTGGTGGAGAAGCTTACTAAAGCTGCCCATTTTATTCCACTGAAAACCACCCACAGGGCAGCTAATGTTGCTAATATATTTTTAAAAGAAGTTGCACGCTTGCACAGAATTCCTAAGACAATTGTGTTTAATAAAGGCCCGAAATTAACTTCAAATTTCGGAAAAGGAGTGTTCAAAAGATTCATAATGAATCTGAACTTTAGTACAACGTATCATCCTAAGTCTAATGGTCAGACAGAGAGGGTGAATAGGGTAATAGAAGACATACTGAGAATGTATGTGATGGATAAACCGTCAAGGTGGGAAGACTACCTACATTTGGTAG
>JZKD02S1642911.1:1546550-1557091 GCA_000966675.3 Picea glauca
GGGGGGGGGGGGGGTTCCGGAATACCATTTTCCTGCCAAAAAAACATTTTCCCCAATTTTTGTCAATATTTACCTGTTTACCATGCCATCTTCCAGATCGATTTTTGGGCAAACGGAGACGAATTTTAAAAATCCGAGAGAGGTTTTTTCCTAGCATGGGCTGAGGAACATAAACCTATTTCTTTTTTTTCAACGAACCTAGGAACCAGGAGAATCAAAGACATCTTTGAGGCCTATTTTTCATGATTTTCAATTTTCCGTTTCAGTCCCGATCTTGCAGGAGCTGTCACGGCCAGCTGGGGATGAATTTTGCGAAACCAAAGGAGGTTTTTGTCCAGAACATGCCCATATACAATAAAATATTTCATTTTTCACCCAGGTGTCATCATTGAAGAGAAAATAACGTCCGATTGGACCCCTGTTTCGCAGAAAAACGGTCCGTATTTCATGGCAGAAAACCCCAAATTTTGTGGGAGTGGTGGCTATTTTTGGCCGAGGTGGTTAAATCGACTCTCGGAACTTGATGATATGATCTATATTATTTATTGGGATGATTTTAATGTAAAAGGGTTGGATCTTCACGCCCTGTGGCTATCAAGCTGTAACATTTTTGAAGAGATCTGCCATTAATGAAAGGAAGGCATTTTACAGGATTCTTGCGTATGTTCACTGGTGATGTGATTTTCTCAGTTAAATGTTTTCTTTCTCTGTAATCATCTTGTTATTCTGAAACTAATCTTTAAGAGTAATGTATGTCTCAGGATTTATCTCTGATACCCTGTTTCCGATTCTAAAATATTTAAATGTTTATCTTCTGATGTTTTCGATTAAGGAATTCTTAACTGCTTCTTAGTCGAATTTATCCTTCTCACCCTTTCTTCTATCCACCATTTAAGCTGCAAAAGATCGAGTGAGTATATCATCTCTCCCTGTGGAAGTCATCTTTCCTCGTTTATGGCTGTATTTCATTCCTAATTAATTACAGACCCCATAGCCCAATGGAGGAGTAGACTGTCTCAACCAATTCAAAAACACTTTGACAACAAAGCCCATTGTTCTTTTTACCTAGCCTAATATTTGAAGTTAAAACAAAGCTATATCAGACAGAGAGATCCCTCTCTAAGACTTGGAGGGCTAGATCCAAGACTCGAAGTGGTTCTGATGTTGCCCCTGTGGCTGCCTTACAGCCTTGGGCAAATTACAGAGTTCTAACATAATGGTGACTCCACTGGGGACTCTTCCCAGTAGTACATTTCAAGCTCCAGATCTGATCACTGATGGTGGACAGTGAACAGACACAAGAAGGCTGAGATCATTCACCTGGCGACTCCAATCAGCTCTAGACAGTGCCAGCTCGAAGAATCCACTAGAGGAAGAACCTGAAGCATGGCCAAGCAGCCTAGAAAGACCAGGTACTCAAGCTCAAATTGCATTCAAGACATATTTGGTTTTATCTGCAATCATGTCTTGTCGTTTTCTAAGCCTAGTCAGAAGTATATTGTTGAAGAGTAATTTGACCATCAGTCAATTGATGAGTCTCAAGAGATTAAACCCCAAACTGTAGATCATGTACATGCTCATACACCTGTGCACATCCCAGATGCACCTGTAGAAACCCTAGTGAGACATAAGCCTCCTGCTTTGTCTCCTACTCCTGCTGAACCTCTGGATGTTTGTAAGCCCCTTGCTTCATCTCCTATGCTTGCGAAAGTCCCAGATCGATACAAGCCTCTAGATTTGGCTCCTATTCTCCATGACCTCCCTATCAATTACATTAATAATCTGCCTAGGTTTGATGGAGCAAATGAGAAGATCAATGCTGAAAAGCATATTCAAAACCTTGAATATTTCCTTGACCTTTATGAGGTTGAAGATGATGATGTCTGTATCAGGATGTTTGCCCTGTCTTTGCAAGGCAAGGTTAAAAATTGGTTTAGAAATCTGCCAGCTGCGAGCATCAGAAATTTTCAGCAGTTCATGCAAGTTTTCTTGGATAGGTAGGTAGTCTTGGAAAATGTTTTCCTCCTCCTAGAAGAGTATGAACACTTGAAAAGAAGGCCAGGGGAGACAATACATCAGTTTTCAGCCAGATTCAATAAATTATATCATGCAATACCTACTGATAAAAGGCCACCCCCAGGTTCATCTCATTTACATTATCCAGATGCCTTTGATCCTGAGATGGCATTTCAGTTAATAGAAAGGAACACTACAAGCCTTGAAGAAATGCAGAGCATTGCAGTGGATGTGGAGACCAACTTTCTGATCAAGAGGTCACAGTTAAAGAATAAAGAAATGGAGCAGTTGAATTCATCAGAAGATAAATTGGAGATTTTGGCCAGTACCATGGAAATTTTGATGCAGAAAATTAACATAAAAGATGAGCTTGGTGTCCAAAGACATCATGTTCTAGTGATTGTAGAGAAAGAGATGGTCCCAGTTCCCAAACATGTTGTTGCACACCCTTGGTACCAGGGTTTGGATAATAATTCTTTCATGTATTCAATTCACAGCACAGTCAAAGATGAATCTCCATCTTGACTTGTAGAGGAACAACCAGCTAATATGATGTGCATGTTTGACAACGTTCCTTACTTGGATTATTCACCCAAGTGGGATCAGTATGATGATGATCATGAAGCTGAAATAGAGGTTGACTTTTTAGAGAAACTGGCAGCATGTCATTGGCAGGAAGAAGATCATTTACCATTCAGATGCGACAATCAGCCCTTGCACAACAGTCATGACAACGATGAGGAATGTGCAGAAAATGTCAGAGTAAGTGAAGACACTTTGTCCTTCTGTTGCTCATCTTTTCAATTTCTGAAAAGAAAATCTAGGTCAGTTGTAAATAGTGAAGACATAAATTTCTCTGATCAATCAATTGATGATACCATTAAGGATATGGAGACTGTTTTAAACCCAGAATCGCAGCACTTGCCCTTCTTCAATTTTCAAATTCTTGATGAAAGCTTAGAGTCTGAGACAAATTATGATTTAATCCAAAAGAGCTCTGTTCCATTGTGTTTTAAATCCTTTCAAGTTTTCAAGGAGACTCTTGGACAAGTGTTGAAGGATGAATACAGAAACAAGCAGGAAATTTCATTTGAGTCAATGCAGCAGTCTTGTCAGTCTTTTCAGGATCCAATAGTTGAGTAGTTGGACGGCCTGTGTGGCCAAAATCATTCTTCATTTGCCAGTCATGAGATAAAAAGTTGATATGATAGGGATATGATTAGACAGTCAGTTACAGGGGTGTGTTCAGCTGAAGCATCAGTTCAAAACTCATCAAGAAAGTTGCAGCCATGTCAGGAAATGCATAAGGACGAAAATAACATAGATACAGTGCCAGAGCCACCATCCAAGAATCAAGGAACATATCATTTCTACCTTGATCCTGTAGCTACCTATATGGAGAATTTTTTCATTGTAGAGGCTAAATCTTTCTCTGACATGACTTTTTCTTTCCAAGATTGTCGAGGCCTCTATGATAAAGATCGATCATTCTTTTAGCAGTGGCCTTTACACTTTGCAGTTCTGAGTCTACGGGAAAAAGGTCAAGCTGCACTTCTCACTGTGCTAACGAGCAGTCAAGCAATCCACTGGTCTCAGAAGCTACTTGATTGGCTTCATTGGCATTTTTGTATTATTTTATTTTAAAAAATGATCAGTAGCATAGGGTAGGTAGGAGAATGTGAATAAGCTCAGCACTCTAAGCATCTCTTTTTCAACAACGTTCATTTGATTTCATTTCAGTTGCAAGATCAAAACATGTATAGGTTGCAAAATAAGTTTTTGGGATCAGCCGAATGGATAAAGCTCTGATCTGCATGTTCAGAAGTCTGGAGTTCTTGACACCTCTTGAAAGAAGCTGCCATACCTAGGTGGAGCCTATGTTGGGGTCCTATAATTATAGGTGAATCGATTCTTCGACATTGATTTGGCGTCTCTCCCGTGATGACGAAGTATGGCTCAGGTGAATCCGCTTCCTCCCTCCATTCTTGTCGCTCAATCCCCCATCACCCTGCTGCATCCTTCATCCGCTGCGTCCTCTTCCCCTTGTCCCTTGTCAGCCTCCATTATCCCGCCTTCCATCCCTGCATGAACAGACTTAGGATAAACAATGCTAGCAATATAGGTAGTCTAGGTTAAACTAATAAATAAATGACTATTTAATAATTAATTAATTATTAATTAAGTTAGTAACTAGGTTAGTAAATAAGTTAGTAATTAAGTTAGTTTTAATTAAATAAAACTAATTAACAAAAAATTAAATAAACTCAAAATATAAAAAATAAAAAAAACATTCAAAAAACATTCAAAAACAAAAAGTAATAAAATATATATAAAATACAAAACAAATAAAATAAAACAAAATAATATAAAACATAATAACAAAAAACATAAAAACAAACCAAAATATAATAAAAATTAAAAACATATGAAAAAGCATTAAAAAACACAAAAATATTAAATATTAAAAAACATTAAAAATGAAACTAAAACATAAAACCTACGTATCCTAAGTCCTACCCTACCCTAATCCTATCCCCCTCACTCCCCTCACATCCCATCCCCCTTACGTCACTCCCCCATCACCTTCCACTCAACCCACCTACCTCCACTCCCCCTACGTCATCCCACATCACCTTACACTCTCGTGCACCTCCCATACCCACGCTCCCCATCCACTTACCATATAATTTAATCAACGACGCATGTTAATTCTAGAGCCCCCCTCACCTTTCGAGCTTTAACAAGGGGGCGGGGGGGTCCGGAATCATAAATAAACCTCATACAAATTTGAACAACCCGGATTTAAGCACCGAAATCAATGAACCTAATTAAATTCTGGACCCCCCCGGGCGTTCTACATTTAACGAGGGGGGGGGTGGTCTGGAATACCGTTTTCCCGCCAAAAAACCATTTTCCCCAATTTTTGCTAATATTTGCCTGTTTACCATGCCATCTTCCAGATCAATTTTTGGGCAAATGGAGACAAATTTTAAAAATACGAGAGATATTTTTGCTCAACACGGGCTAAGGAGCAAAAACCTCTTTCAGTTTTTTCAATGGAGCTACGAACTGGGAGAATCGAAGGCATCTTTGAGGACTATTTTTCCGGATTTTCAATTTTCTGTTTCAGTCCCGATCTCGCTGGAGCTGTCATGGCCAGCTGGGGATGAATTTTGCGAAACCGAAGGACGTTTTTGTCCAACACATGACCATATACAATAACATCTTTCAGTTTTCACCCAGGTGTCATCATTGAAGAGAAAATCACGTCCGATCGGACCCCTGTTTCGCAGAAAAACGGTCCGTATTTCATGGCAGAAAACCCCAAATTTTGTGGGAGTGGTGGCTATTTTTGGCCGAGGTGGTTAAACCGAATCTCGAAACTTGATGAGATGATCTATATTATTTATTGGGATGATTTTAATGTAAAAGGGTTGGATCTTCATGCCCTGTGGCTATCAAGCTGTAACATTTTTGAAGAGATCTGCCATTAATGAAAGGAAGGCATTTTACAGGATTCTTGCGTATGTTCACTGGTGATGTGATTTTCTTAGTTAAATGTTTTATTGCTCTTTAATCATCTTGTTATTCTGAAACTAATATTTAAGAGTAACGTATGTCTTAGGATTTATCTCTGATACCCTGTTTTCGATTCTAAAAGATTTAAATGTTTATCTTCTGATGTTTTCGATTAAGGAATTCTTAACTGTTTCTTAGTCGAATTTATCCTTCTCACCCTTTCTTCTGTCCATCATTTAAGTTGAAAAAGATCCAGTGAGTATATCATCTCGCCCTGTGGAAGTCATCTTTCCTCGTTTATGGCTGTATTTCATTCCTAATTAATTACAGACCCCATAGCCCAATGGAGGAGTAGACTGTATCAACCAATTCAAAAACACTTTGACAACAAAGCCCATTGTTATTTTTACCTAGCCTAATATTTGAAGTTAAAACAAATCTATATCAGACAGAGAGATCCCTCTCTGAGTCTTGGAGGGATAGATCCAAGACTCGAAGTGGTTTTGATGTTGCCCCTGTGACTTCCTTACAGCCTTGGGAAAATTACAGAGTGCTAACACGTCTAAAGAATCCATGTGTATTCTCTATCTGAGATTGAGCTTGTGCATGGGGTCTCTATCCCAAGGTCATGACCGTGAGACATTAGGCCATTATTGAGCCTGTAGGAAAGCTGCGTCAGTTTTCCCTATTGATTGTTGTGGCCATGCAGTGTTGGACTGCGTGTGGCTTCTTGGCCCAACACTCTCTCTCCAAGAGAGAGAGTGTACAGAGGAAGGAGAGAACTCCTAGAAGGAACCTTGTAGCTTCCATAGATACTAGAGACTTCTGGTCCAGCCTGTTGCTATAACCCAAGGCAAGGGAGGTTAGCAGTCGAAGGACTGTCCAGGTGACAGAGAAGGTGTATACTCCTGGGGTGGAATAGGCATGTGGGGAATGAGGGTCTATGGGCAGTGAGCGTGAGAGGTTCCTGGGAGAGAATCCCATTCTTATGGTTATGTGTTGTTTCCTTGTAACCTCAGCCTAGACTAGGATTCCTTGTCTTGGGGTGGAGCTTAGTCCCAGCTCGGGGGTAACCCACTGTTAAGCTGATGAGCAGTGCGGTCTAAGGCTGGGAGGTTCGTGGAAGGCCTACACTTGGTTGGTGGAATCTACCACTGTTCAAAGATAAGTACCAGATGATGCTTCAATTATGTTTCTGTATCTCTGTGTATTATAATCATCATGTATTCTACTGTGTATATGAATTGATTTTAAATAGTATTGACTGTTGATTATGGCAATAAATTGTATGGTTACTCTATGTTGAATGTGTTTAACTTGTTTTGAATGCATGTGATTAATTGTTAGTGAGAATGTTGTTATTTCATGTAGTAACACCTGCACAGTAGTGAGTGAAAATTCGTGCTACATTTCTCTTGAGGACAAAATCTCTCAAACACCCAAACGACCTCTCATGGCAGGAGAAAATAAAGATGATGGGATAGGAGATCCTTTCAAAATGTTGCTTGAGGAAGCCATCACACAATAGAGGAATGAGATGATGGATAGTTTCGCACAAATCCTTCAGCGGCTACCAACAAGCGACGCATCTTCCTCGAGCAGAGGCACCACCCCCTTCAAGGTACAAATCAACTTCAATATTCCTATATTTGAAGGTCAAATAGATGCAGATGTTGTAGACAAGTGGTTGAATCTACTAGAAGGGTATTTTTTTGTCCATAACTTTTCAAATAGAGAAAAAATTACTTTTGCACTCCTCAAAGCCACTTCCCATGTCAAAGATTGGTGGGAAACTTTCTGTGAGCAAAAGGAAATAGAGGAACCCTCATTATTCACAGTCATGACCACCTGGGAATCCTTCAAGGATGCTATTAAGGAAAAATACTACCTTGTCAGAAGCTATGACGACTTGTATACCAAACGGACCACACTGCGGAAAGAAAGAGACCAAGTAGTGCCAAATTTCACAAATATCCTCCATACCCTACGCACCAAGCTGGGTATCAAAGATTCAGAGTGACATCTGGTGCTCAAGTACCATGGTGCTCTGCATAGATACATCCAAACTGAAATGAAATTTATGGAAATCTCGTCCTTGGGCATGGCCTATCGATATGCCATCAAAATCGAGCAAAAGCTCAAACAAAAGACGCGACAATTTGGGCCTGGGAGCCCCTCGTAGCAAAAGCCAAAAAAGGGCGGGACCAACCTACAGAAAAAAGGATAGAGCAAAGATGGACAGTATTAAGACAACCAGTCCAAGCCGCAAACAAAGAAGGACACCAGAAAGACAAAGAAGGATATCGGGAAGTGGTGCGACTTACATAAGAGCCCTTGGCATAACACTACTGATTGTTGCTCAAAGCAGTCGCTGGTGGCTGAAGTGAAAGCCTCTTAATCAGATGCGGGTTCTGACTCTGAGTCAGAACTAGAAAGGGGAAGACGGATCATTGACACAGAGTTGAGTGCCACCGTTGCTACCACCAAGCTCCAGACTAATGAACCAGATGAGTCAAAAGAAGGCGAGTTCCTTTTCCATTCATAGATGTGGGTAAAAGGCACCCTGCTACACTTCATTGTTGATAGCGGTAGCCAGAAGAACCTTATCTCAGTAGAGATCATCAAGCAGCTGGACCTGCCAACAATGCCGCACCCACAACCATACACCATTGGATGGATCCACCAAGGAAGCGATCTTTTCATTAGCCAACAATGTCAACTGTCGTACAACATCAAGCCCTTCAAAGATGAGGTATTGTGTGATGTTGATCCTCTCGAAGTTTGTAATGTTCTTTTGTGCCAACCTTATTTATGGAAATGCCATGCTATATATGACTCTAGGCCTCATACTGTTATTATTACTTTGAACAAGAAATTGTACAGGATACCCGAGGAAATCCCTCCTAGTTCTATTTCCTTGATCTCATCTAAGCAATGTATGAAGGTCATCTCTTAGATCGGGAAATTTTTCTTCTTCGTGATTTCTCTTAGAGTAAGAGAAAGATCGCAACCACATCCAGGGCCTCTATGGCCGATCTCTCCACACAACAAAAGAAAGTGGATAAGGTCATGGAAGAACACTCAGATGTCTTATCCTCTCCTACTAGGGTACCTCTCCACTGCTAGGTCAAGCATCCCATCGATCTGACCCCAGGCACACCACTACCGAAGGGGTCAGTCTACCGCCACTCTCTGTTAGAAAACGAGGAGATCAAGAGGAATATCCAAGAACTTCTCCATAAGGGGCACATCTGTCCCAGCTCATCACCTTGTGGGATCCCAATCGTACTGGTGCAGAAGAAAGACGGGACCTGGCGACTCTACATTGATTACTGGGCCCTGAATAAAATCACAGTTTGGAAGCGGTACTCAGTTCCCCGAATCGATGACCTCCTTGATCAACTCACGAGGGACAAATAATTTAGGAAGATTGATTTGAAGTATGGCTACCACCAGGTCCCAATAGAACATACAGATGTATGGAAGACCGCTTTCAAGTCAAAAAAGGTTTTTTTGAATGGTTCTTCATGCCCTTTGGTTTAACAAATGCTCCAACAACTTTTATGAGGATGATGGACGATATCCTACTACCTTTCACCAGTACTTTTGTAGTGGTGTATCTGGATGGCATCCTCATCTATAGCAAGACTTGGGCGGAACACTTGCAACATATTCATCAGGTTCTGCACGCCCTGCAGCAACAAAAACTATATACAAGCTTGGAAAAATGCTCCTTCGGCATGGACAGGGTCCACTACTTAGGCTACATCATTGATCAACATGGTGTGCATGTGGATATGGCCAAGATCTAGGTCATTCGTGACTGGCCAGCCCCAGCCACACTCTCTGAGCTTCAGAGCTTCTTGGGCCTCGCCAATTTCTATCGCAGGTTTTTGTTGGGTTTCTCTCATACTGCATGGGCCCTCGGCCAAGTAACCAAGGGTGGCAGTAAGAAAAATGTGTGTGGGGCCTATCCCAACAATAAGCCTTCAATGAATTGAAGCAACGTTTGTGCTCATCCCCAGTACTTTCATTACTGGACCTGCAACATCCCTTTGAGATCGAGACTGATGCTTCAGACTATGTTGTGGGCACCATTCTCACTCAACATGGCCACCCCGTGGTGTATCATAGTGAGATGCTATCAGATGTTGCTCGTAAGTACCCTAATTATGACAAAGAAATGTACTCCATTGTCCAAGCCTGCCGCCAATGGAGACATTACATTCTGGGGAAGGAGATAGTCATCCACACTGATCACAAGCCACTACAATTCATGCATACCCAAGGAAAATTGCAGAATGACCTCCATCAGAAGAGGTCCACATACTTACAACAGTTCCACCTCAACATCAAGTATAAAAAAGGAAGTACCAATCGAGTTGTCGATTGCCTCAGTCGACCTCCAGTCGCAACACTCACCATAGTGCTAGACTCTTGCGGCCATGAGATCTCTGAATGGCCCCACCTCTATGAGATAGACCCTAAATTCTCCACCACCTACCAAATGTTGGGAGCAAACTCACTGGTCGCTAATTTTCATCTTCAGGATGGGTTGTTGTGTCGTCTGGGCCATATCTATGTTCCATCAAGCGAGCATGTGAAGTTGATATAGGAATCTCACTACAATTGTGTGGTAGGACACTTTGGCATCGAAAAGACAATGGCAGTGCTGCAAAAAAAATTCTAATGGCCGAAACTTTGACAGGAT
Source organism: Picea glauca (assembly GCA_000966675.3). Lineage (NCBI taxonomy): Eukaryota > Viridiplantae > Streptophyta > Pinopsida > Pinales > Pinaceae > Picea > Picea glauca. The sequence continues at coordinate 1,556,797 of JZKD02S1642911.1, forward strand.
GTCAACAAGTATATCAGGTCCTACACCGTCTGCACTATTGCCAAACCAACCACTAATAAACAGGGCCTATACACCCCTCTTCCTACTTCTGACAATGTTGGGTATGTGTTATATTATTTGCATGTGTGTGTGTGTGGGTGCGTCAGATACGACGACTGCGTCTGACGATCCCTTCACCTATTTTTGGGCGGTTTTTTGCTATTTTTAGCGGATTTTGCTATTTTTAGCTGATTTGTAAATTAATCCCGGATTAAGGGATTAGGGTTTTGGTATCTACGGAATACCTAAAAACATT
>JZKD02S1642911.1:1562392-1585047 GCA_000966675.3 Picea glauca
CCGGTTGAGGGTTTCCGGTAAAGATCTCTGTGTATTCTGTGTATGAGCCATTGATTAATTTCTGTATTGCTTAAGAATATATATGCATTGCTTTACTTCGTAGGTTTAAAACTTATAGACAAGCTGTGGGAATCCATATCCATGGACTACATGTTAGGCCTCCCATCCACTAAGAGGGGAAATGACTGTGTTTTTGTGGTTGTTGATTGCTTTTCCAAGATGGCAATTATGACCGCCTGCAAGAAGAAAATCACCACAGAGGCCACTACCAAGCTCTTCTTTGAACGCGTTTGGGTACACTTTGGGATCCCAAAAACCATTGTCTCATATCGGGACAGTCGGTTCCTCAGTACATTCTGGTCGAGCCTCTGGTCACTGTTGGATACCAAGCTCACCAAATCCAATGCCTTCCACCCCCAGACAGATGGCCAAACTGAGGTCGTCAATAGGATGATCGTACATATTCTGCGCATGTACAATTCCAAGCACCCCCGCACATGGGATGAGAATCTTCACTATGTCTAGCATAGCTACAACCAAGCCCTACATATCTCCACCGGTCATAGCCCCTTTCAGGTGGGGTTGGGATTCCAATCATTGGGCCCCATGGATGCTACACTACCACTGGTGAACACCTCAACTAACTTGTCCCCTACTCCACTAGAAGCTGACAAAGACACCTAGTTCATTGAGAGGATCCTTCACATCTACCAACAAGTTTAGGATATTTTACAGAAGTCCAATGCCAAGTACAAGTAGCACTATGATCAACACCGGGTGCCACATAAGTTTCAGGTGGGCGAAAAAGTTTGGTTGCACTTGCAGAAAGAACACCTTACAGGGCCCCATCGGAAGCTTCGACCACTCCAGTATGGGCTATACACCATCACCAAGGCTATGGGTGACAATGATTTTTTGCTCAATCTTCCCCCTTTCCTTGGCCTGCACCTAGTCTTCAATGTGGCTCTCCTTCGACCATATTTCCCACCATTATTGGACACCTTAGAGATAGCACAACAATTGACACCAACAAAACTCAACCCTGACTGCATGCAACAGGCATCCAGTGATCAAATTGTGGACACACAAATTAAGGGCACCCAACAACAAAGGATTCAGCTTTATTGAGTTGTCAAAGCAGGGCAGCTCCTGCACCAAGGCAAGTGGCTCACCTGGGGCCAAATTCAACAGAAATTTTCTCATCTGATGGGGGAAATCAACGCAATGGAGACCATTTCTTCCTAAGGGGGTATGATTTATCCATATGGATGTCAGTGGCCTCCCACCTATTCCAACGGGTTCATTTTGACATTTTTCTAGTTTGGCAGTTTTTTTCCTAGTTTTCAGGTCCCTGACTTGTGGTACCATTCTAAGGCCATAAATAATGTTTAAATAGATCGTCATAGTCGAAAATGGCCTTTATTATATTATACCTTTCCAACGGGCTATCATGTGCCTAAAACGGAGATCGTATGCAAAATTTACGACCCTGGGAAGTTGACCAACTAACTTACCCAAATAGGGCCCACATGACTTTTGGTGCTTCATCCCCTAGGGTTAGGTTTTTGGATTTCTAGGGTTTTTGACATTCATGTTTATTGTAAAAAGGCCTTCAGAGCCTCATTGTAATGATCTTCTTTCGAATGAGCGCAGTCGTCACATCTCTTCTCAGAGATAAGCCGCCAACATTCCAACAAGCTTGTTTTCCGCTACATTTTACAGTTTCATCTTATTTCCTTATTGAATAGAAAACCAATTTTACTGTATCTCTAGTATTCTTTGTTAAGCATATTTTAATAATATGTATCCATTTCGTTCTTCTCATAAAATCTGGATCACAATGACTAGATTTGTACCCCCAACATGACTTGCAATGACTGGTTGTTGGTCTTCAACATGACTAGCTGAGGTTGTCGAACAATATCCAACATGACTAACAGAGGTTGGTGATATAATGTCAGTATGCAACTGATCCTCACAAGATGCATTTGAGGAAGGTAGGTTCCAAGGATTGTTAAAATACAAAGTGCAAAAAGAGATGGACCTCTCTAATGAAACATGCTTATTGGACATGGCATAAACGTGGTGAATCGGTGCCATGAAGTCGAAAGTTCCCATAAGGGAAGAATACATTATGACACCAATATTCTTAGTTCCCGACTGATAATTGTCAATCACATGGATTGCCTGTCCGACAGATGCATTGGGACTAGCATACGCAAAGGATAACTAGTCGATCATCACGATCTTCCTTTCATGAGGAAAACAAAGAGTATGGAAGATAGACGATACAACAACGACCATAACATAGGTCCAATTGCGTCCTAGTAACAAGTTATAATCAAGAGGCGCATCAACTATCTCAACCTCCACCTCTACCGTTTTCCCACCTAACTGCACCGGAAAGGTAGGAAGAATACCATGAGCGCAGAATGAATGACTATCAAAAGAAGTCAACATGTTCGATGGTTTTGAAAGAGTCGGAGAACCGAGAGCTTTCCAATAGATCAGGGACATCATGCATGTAGCAATGCCTTCATCAACAACTGAATGTTTGATGGTATACTTTGGGTACTCCACATGGATTTGGAATGCCACATGGTAAGGAAAGTGAGGCTTCAAATATGTGATGTCAAACTTGATAACTTTCAAGCCACTAGGTTCTAGAGCTCCTGACGCAGATAGTAAGGCATTCCTTTGTGAATGACACATTTGGAGTACCTCCAAATCTGACATCGCACAAGGAGTTTGACCCAGGTCCTCATCAATAGAGTAGTTATGGTCGACTCTAGCATTTGGATTATGGGTAGAGCACTTGAGTACTCCTTTCAGAATATGAGGCAGTGGCTTTGGTTTTTCAATCTGTAAAGTCGTCTCTAGAGGAGGAGGAGATTCTAGACTAGGAATAGCTTGTGAAGATGTATAATATCGATATCGAGTGGCTATATTAACTTTCACATCAACCATATTGATACAAAAACGATTGTCATCTTGAAATGACGGGTTTTGACTCCCACCAGCCACATTTATAGCATTTGAGGAGCTCAAGGCCATGTGGTGGTTATGTGGAAAAGCATTTGTCAGCACGGTGGGCAGTAGAGAAAATAGCCTCATAGCTTCCACAAGTTTGGGGCATAAATGGGTAAGGTGATCATCTGTACAAATCTTACAGGGAAATTTCACCTTACGTCTTTCTAGTTTTCCCTCTCCAGCAATATTATTCATCTTCTCATTATTAACATTGTCCAGTATGGTCGTCAATTCTGTTATGAGGAAAATCTCTCTATGGATAGGGTAAACCACAACAGATGGAAATGACTGTAGAAATCAACTCTCTTCTCAAGTATGGTATAAAAACAAATATGCTAGCAAGACAAGATAAAAGTCCTATTTCATCCAGACATTAGATGAAGTCCACCGTTAAGCACTTGACCCAAAGCAATATGCCTACAACTAGTCCTCAACAACCAAGCAAAGCATGAATATTGTGATAATAAATGATGTTAGCCAATTCAATATAATAATCCATTAATAAACATGACAAATATGCTCATGGAATAATAATTCAAATATTTGCAAGATATCAATTGGACGGGAAAAGAGTATTTCTATTAATATATGATCAACAAAAGTGAACATATTACAAACTTTCGTGTCGGCATGGTTCGGAACCGAGAAACTAATTTACTTCCAGCTGGGCCTCCACCACATCAATCCTCCACCAAAGGAAAACTCATAAAAGAGAAACAATGAGGTTCTCAATCAATAAGGGAAGAGCTTAGGGGTTGAATACTGTGTTCAGACTTAAAGGGAAAAGGGATGCAGACTCAATATGAAGTAAATAATTTCTCCATAGTAACGCTTATCTCAAAGTTGAATTCTTTCTCCTCTTTCCATAGCTCAGAATTGGCCCATTTATAGCCTTCAAAATGGAACTGAAGGGCCCAGTAGGAACGTTTCAAGTAAATGGAAGGCTAGGGATCATAGATATCCTATCGTGATATAGAAACTCAACATTAATTTTCATTTTCTGGCACAAATCCTAATGTACATGAGTTGTAGTGGTGCAATCTGCATATACACATGTTGTATAGTAGGCAAGATGCGTACATGTAGAAAAATATGTATTTTTAGCTCATGATTTTACAAATATGCATGATAAGTCTGCATAGTGAAATTGAAAAGAGACCTTTTGTGCAAGATTGCATAGGGTGAGACAAATCTTACTATAACAGTTGTAAGCTCCTCATGACTGTGTATATTAGTAGAATTCCTTGCGGGGTTGCTTTTCCCTTCAAAATCAACCCAACTTGAACCTTTAATTTTTCCCTTATCTTCTTTTAAATATTCATAGGTGTTTCTCATATTTGGTCAAAGGATCGTGAATAGTATTCTTAAAAGCGTAATCTACAGCGTTGCGCCATAGAACTTATGATCCTTATGAGAAACAAAATCGTATTGAACTCTGTCGTTAGGACAGAGTTTTCTTTAAAAAAAATAAAATGAAATCCTTCCTTCGTCCTCGTCATTTGGCCATCTTGAGATGCTCCATAATTGTAGTTGTTTTTTAAGTTTCCGACCGTATTTTAAAAAGAAAACTACTCAGTCGCGGCCCTTGCTGGCCTTTAACTACGATTTTTACCCACAGGTGTAAAATACTATCAATATTTGGAACCTGGGCTGGTGTTATTTCCAAGCGGTTCACTAACTGAGTTACATCCCTGAATTTGTACCATCTGGCGTAGTCACTGCCAGTAAAATTCAGATCTAGCTTGATTCGATTCCATGCATTTTGCCACCAAGTGCATCCGAAAATTGTTCTTTCTCAGATGTGGTTGCTGCCAGTTAATGTCTTGATCCATTGATCCCCTTTCCTTTTAATCGTCTAACAGTGTAAAATTTTTGAAACCAATCGAAGGTTTCCGTTTCGGTGTGATAAAATGAATTCTCTGTGTACGCCTTCAATTCTGAGCTTTCATGCTTTCAATTCGGTGTATTAAATGAAATCTTTGTGCATTCCTTCAATTCCCAGCTTGCATGATTTCACTTCGATGTATTAAACGAAATATCTGTGTACGCCTTCAATTCTGAGCTTGCATGCTTTCAATTCGGTGTATTAAACAAAATCTCTCTGTACACCTTCAATTCCAAGCTTGCATGATTTCCTTCACGGTGTATTCAAAATGAATTTTTGGGTACCCATTAAAATGAAGGCCCTTCCAAACTCCCTTTAACACAGGATTCTCGTGGGTTCTTCCCTCCTGGCTGCGTGGGCCTTCCCTTGTTGCTAGGTGCGCGGACTTCGCTGACGATTTAGTTTGGAGGATGGTTTCTCAAGGTAAAACGACGCAGAGTTTGACAGAGTGTCCCCGTCCCCGTCCCCTTTTGAAAGAGTTATGTAACACCATCAAGCTATGAGTTGGCATAGAAGACTTTGAGAAGAATTCAATCCTTCTCATTTCTATTAAATGAAGACCGAAAATCACGCCAAATCTTCAGTAGTTGGATGAAGTTATGGTGTGTAGTTAAGAAGGGTCGGTTTTCCTTTAGATTTGATGGATTTAAAGTTTAATATACAAGTCATTTTATTCTAAAACAAGTTGATCTTCTTATGTCCTTCTGAATTCGAACAATAGTAAAGGAAGCAGTGAAACCCCTATGCCTCATTTAAGAAGAGTAACCCTTCTTAGGGTTCTTAGTTGGGGTTGTAGTTAACCTTTAAAATCTTCTATTTGTATAACCCAAATTTCCTTAGTTCTTAGTTAGAATATCTTTTTTTTGTTTTGAACCTTAGTTATTCTTTAATCCTATGATTATTTCTACAAGAATATTTTTCCCACACATTTAGCCTTTGAGAACTTGTATTTTGGACCCAACCACCTTTTCACAATGTCATGTATAATACTTATGGGCTAAATTAATCTCTAATGTGAAAGGAGATAATATAATAATGAAATAATTGGTAATGGAATATTTTAAGACTTAAACATATTTCAATTTTGTGGGCTTTCCCCATGTGGTTGTTCTTGAAATGATAGAGTACAAATTCCTTAGAATAGCCCATATCCGAGACCCCTTTTTATCTTAAAACATTTAAGAAAACTTTAGAATAGAGGGGATAAAGTTACTTACATACTTGGAAGTGGGATCTAGGAGAAGTTTTCAACTGAAACCTTCCCTTGTATTCACACCTCCTTAAGGGACCTTACTTGTCAGGGTGCTTCTTCTCTTAGTTGGCTTCTTGTCATGTTTCATAGTTGCTAATGGCGTCAATTATATGGATGCATGTTATTTATAGATGAACTATTGTTGGAATGTTGTAGTTGTTAATGGCATCAATTATATGGATGCATGTTATTTATAGATGAACTATCGTTGGAATGTTGTAGTTGCTAATGGCGTCGATTATATGGATAAGTGTTATTTATAAATGAACTATTGTGGGAATGCTTATAGTTATTAATGGCATCAATTATAGGGATAATGTTATTTATAGATGAACTATGGTTGGAATGTTTATAGTTGCTAAATTGCATCAATATATTGATATGTGTCATTTGTAGTTGGACTATTGCGGGAAGGTTTGATAGGAGAAATAACGTCAATTTAATTGATATGTGTCATTGTAGTCTGACTGTTGTTGGAATGTATTGTAGGTGGTAATTGTGTCAATCCATTGATGTACGTTTTGTAGTATAATTTTCCTTTGCGCCATGAATTAAAATTGATGAATTACTCTCATGCCTTGAAATTATATTGATGCATGAATTATTTAAGTAATTAGAATAGTCACGTGCCATGAACAAAATGTTGATGTATGATTGATAAAGTAATTAGCTTAACCTTAAACCATGAACTTTTGATGATTAATATTGATTCATTGATCTAGTTTATTTTTGGCTTGATTGGATTAGTGGGGTTTAGACACATCCTTGTTCCTCAGAACAGTCATTAGCCCTAAGACCTTAAGTGGTCAAAATAAATCAAATGAATCTTGGGTTTGAGCGTTTCTTATGTGTCATGGAGGTCCTAACCATGCAGGATAGATTGGGCGTGTATTTATTTTAGAATTCAGTACATGATTGATCATTATTTGTAATTTTCTTTAGTTGATTCTGATGTGTTGAACAATGTCGCTATTTATATTTATGTGTTGGGCATGTGTCTCTTTTACTTAGGATGGCATATGATTATGAATTGCTATGAATTATGTGATGACGTTAATTTCCTAATGAAAAATAAAATAAAATTAATTACCTGTTGTATATCACTATTCGTTGTCGTAACAAAGGGGTCGTTACATGTGGTATCATAGAGGGTTCAACCCTGCGACTATGGATCATCACTTCCATTGTATTACACACTTGATTAATAATTTATCGCAAATTAAAATTGAAATTTTTTCATACAGTAATCATGGTTAGAGTACATCATGGAAGTGACGACATGGTGCTAGGGGAAGTGGTGCAACGCCTCCAGTAGCATCCATGCTAGAGGGGTCCAACCCTAGTGGAGAAAAACAAGTCTTTTGACATGAGTAGTTTTTTGTGGGGGATGTGGTTTGGTTAATGAGGTCCTTTCAGAGGACATCATAGACCTTGATTAACTGAATAAATAGGAATGAGTCCAGGGCGTCAGTACCCAAGGAGGGTTCACAACGTTCTCCTAGTGGCAGTGGTAACATTTACAAAGGACTAGAGAAGGTGAAGTTTCTCAAGTTCATCTGTGCCACAGAAGGCTCAACTGTCGAGGAATGGTTGGAGAACCTGGTGATGTTCTTTGCACCTCGTGACTAAACCTCCATGATGAAAGTTTGCATGGAGGTATTTCAATTGAAGGGGAGTGATCTTATGTGGTGGAATATGCTCCAACCTCAACTAAAAATGGTCATCGAAGACATGTCATGGGAACTATTTGAGGAATGGTTCCAAGAGAAGTATTGTCAGAGGATTTCATTGAGCACCAACTCAATGAGTTCAATGTCTTATGACAGGGTGGGCATATGGTGCCATAGTATGAGGCCATATTTATGGAGTTACTTCGGTATGCCCTACATCTAAATTCGAAGAAGATGTAGGTTATAAATATTGTTTTCGTACTTAACTCCATCATTCGTGTATAGGAGAGGATCCTAATGCCTCATATGTTGCACAATGTAGTCCAAAAGGCCCTCACAGCTGAGGAAGAGATGACCAACAAGGGTTAGGGAAAGTCTCCTACAAGACCGACTGGAAAGACGATGTCATGAGCACAACAATGTCACTTGCAAAAAAAATAGTTTAGGCATGTTCAACAGAACATACCAGGATCTCAAGCTCGTAGGCTAGAAGATTATACTTTGGGGACCAAAAGTACTGGACCGAAGACTGGGTGTTGGATGTGTGGAGAGCCACATCACCAACAAGACTATCTGGTTGAAAAGTCCATAGCGACTGGATCAACAGGACACACTACAGTTGGATATTTGGGCAAGGCCCACAAGATTCACGCAACATTGAATGACCATCAGATGAGCACTAGTCCACTGTTCTCGAGATGTCAGGTATAATCATTGACCAAACTTTTAGTACTTTTATAGATCTAGGTTCTACGGAGAAATTTATTTCCAGTGCAACGATGAAAAAAATTAAGGTAAAGGAAATCGAGTAGGATGAGTTTAGATATGTCGAAATGGCTTCAGGTGCCAAACAAAATGTTGGAGGAAGGGTTATGGATTGTCGCATTAGCTTGGGATATTTTATAACTAAGGCCACCCTATATGTCACGATCTTAGGATATTACGACATAGTGATCAATATGGACTGGTTGGAATCGCATGATGTGATACTCAATTGTAAGATGAAATGATTAAGTTTGACAGATGACATGGGGTAGAGAAGAGTGATTGTGGAAAGAAACCAGGGAGTGTCCTTGAGGTTTATTTCTTCCCTACATATACAAAAGAGTTGGTGCAAAGGATGTAAGTTATATGCAATCTTAGCACTAAAAAAATTGATGAGGTGGAAGGATTAGAAAACCTTCTGGTAGTATGATAGTTTTTTAACATGTTTCCAGAAGAGTTACCAAGTTTTCCACCTGAAAGAGAATTGGAGTTTACAATCGATTTGAAACCTGGAACTGAACCGATAGCAAGAACACCTTATCATATGTCAACACCTGAGTTACAAGAGTTGAAAATGTGACTAAAGGATTTTTTGGACCTGGGACTTATATGTCCAAGTTTGTCAACCTGGGTTGCTCCTGTTATTTTCATAAGAAAGAAGGATGGGTCGTGGAGACTCTATATTGACTACCATCAATTGAACAAGGAAACGATCAGGAAGCAATATCCATTTCCAAGAATAAACGATTTATTTGATCAAATGAAAGGCATGATGGTGTTTTAAAAAGATTGATTTGAGATAAGTTTATCATCAATTACAAATTTAAGAGAAAGATATTCCTAATACATCATTCAAGGCAAGTTTTAGACACTATGCGTTTATTGTCTTACCGTTTGGAATGACAAATGCCCGGGGGGTTTTGATGAGATTGATGAATGGGGTGTTCCATGAATACTTGTACAAGCTTGTTCAAGTATTTTTTGATGAAATATTGATATATTCTCGGAATACAGAAGAACATGCAGAACATTTGTGCTTGGTACTACAGTATTTACAAGAAAACAATTATACGAGAAATTTTCAAAATGATCTTTTTACTAATAGAGGATTCATTACTTAGGGCATGCTATATCTGACGAAGGAATCATTGTGGATATAAAAAAGGTAGAGGATATTATGGAATGAACCACGCCAAAAAATGTACCATAAGTACACATATTTATGGGTTTAGTAGGATATTACAGAGGGTTCGTCGAAGCTTTTTCAAAGATAGTAAATTTGATCATGGAATTGTAGAAGAAAAGCAAGAAATTTGTATGGACCGAGAAGTGTGTGTAGGTAATTCAAAGGATCAAAGGGCCATTTACGACAACACTGATACTAAAAGTCCTCAACATGGACAATGAATTATTGGTATGCACAGACGCATCCAAGGAAGACTTAGGCAGAGTCTTGATGCAAGATGATTGATTGATCACTTACATCTCGGTGAAATTAAGAAAGCATGAGGAGAAATACACACCAGATGATTTGGATTTATTGGCCATTGTGTATGCCTTGAGAGTGTGGAGACACTATCTGATTGGATGGAAATTTGAACTAAAAACAGATCACTGTGGATTGCAGCACATATTCACGCATAGTAACTTGAATGCGTGACAAAGCCGTTGGTTAGAATTTCTTAGCAAATACAATTTTGAGATTACTTACATAAAAGGAACAATGAACAGAGTGGCATATGCGTTGAGGTAGAGATCACACATATTCTTGGTGATACCTCCTCAGATGAATATTCGAGAAAAGATTCTAACTATACAGATCGACGATGAATGGTATAAAAAGGTAAAGGAAAATATTGGACAAGACACCTTGATGGTACCAAGGTTCGAAGGTTATAGATTGGAAAATGATAGATTGTTGAAGTATAACAATAGAATTTACACACCGCCTAATGACGAATTAATAATTTTCATCTCGAGTGAAGCGCATCACGCAGTGTAAATGGCTCATCCGAGAGTCATGGTGATCTTTTTATCTTAAAACATTCAAGAAAACTTTAGAATAGAGGGGATAAAGTTACTTACATATACTTGGAAGTGGGATCTAGAAGAAGTTTTCAACTGAAACCTTCCCTTATATTCACACCTCCTTAAGGGACCCTACTTGCCAGGTTGTTTCTCTTCTTAGTTGGATTCTTGTCATGTTTCATAGTTGCTAATGGCTTCAATTATATGGATGCATGTTATTTATAGATGAACTATTTTTTTAATGGTGTAGTTGCTAATGGCATCAATTATATGGATGTATGTTATTTATAGGTGAACTATTGTTGGAATGTTGTAGTTGCTAACGACGTCGATTATATGGATAAATTTTATTTATAGATGAACTATTGTGGTAATTCTTATAGATAATAATGGTGTCAATTATAGGGATAATGTTATTTATAGATGAATTATGGTTGGAATGTTTAAAGTTGCTAAATTGTGTCAATATATTGATATGTGTCATTTATAGTTGGACTATTACGAGAAGGTTTCATAGGAGAAATTGCATCAATTTAATTGATATGTGTCATTGTAGTTTGAATGTTGTTGGAATGTATCCTAGGTGGTAATTGTGTCAATTATTGGATGTACGTTTTGTAGTAGAATTTTCCTTTGCGCCATGAATTAAAATTAATGAATTACTCTTACACCTTGAAATTATGTTGATGCAATAATTATTTACGTAATTAGAAAACTCACGTTCCATGAAACAAATGTTGATTTATGATTGATTAAGTAATTATCTTACCCTTGCGCCATGAAATTTTGATGATTAAGATTGATTCATTCATCTAGTTGATTTTCATCTTGATTGGATTAGTGGGATTTAGAAACCTCTTTGTTCCTCATAATAGTTTCCAGCCTTGAGACCTTAAGTGGTCAACATTAATCAGATGAATCCTAGGCTTGAGCATTTCTTAGGTGTCCTAGAGGTCCTAACCATGCAAGATAGGTTGGCCAGATAATTCTTTTAGTATTTAGGACATGGTTGATCATTATTTGTAATTTGCTTCAGTTGATTGTGACATGTTGAATGGCGTCTCTATTTATGTTTATGTGTTGGTCACGGGTCACTTTTAATTATGATGTCATATGATTATGCGTTGCTATGAATTATGTGATGAAGTTAATTTTCTATTGAAAAAAAAATAAAAATTATTTACCTGTTGTACATCGCTATTTATTGTCATAATAGAGGGTTCATTACACATGCCTCTAACATTAATGATAAGTCCTTTGAATTCAAGATAATTTCAGAGAACTGAGTCTTGGGCTTGCAATATGCCCCACATGCTGGTGGTTGGGTGTGTTGCAACCAGATTAATTGGAGTATCCCGACCTATGGGGTCCTTTTTATGTTACAGATTGGTATCAGAGCTTTTGGTTGAAACACTGGACCGATATGGGGCAGGTATGTTGGTTAGAGTTGTGTGGTTGAGATCGATTTATGACCTTGAAATCATAAAGCTCAAGAGGAATGACATTGCAGAGTCCATGCAAAATCCAAAGCATCATAGCTCCTTTGTAAGGCATCATAGGATCGTGGCTACCGCTTTTGAATTCAGGAATGATCACCAACGTGGGATTAAGGGAGATCTAGATCATTAGATAGGAGGGAAGGTGAGATAGGTTCATTCGATAAAGGAGAAACCATAGGTTGGGAAATGTTAAGTCCCAACCGTTAGATCTCAATTGTTGATTGCCATCCGTTGATCGAGACCAAGAGAGAAAGGTAATACTTCAAAAATTCACCTCTTTGACGATCTTGGAAGGCGGGAAAACCCTAAACTTCTTAAGGTCATAGTCGTGAAGTCTCGTCAGCTATCCGATCTGATAAGAGGCACGAGGGAATATATACCATTGATCGTGGTCACCCGACATTGACCACTTCGGTAGTTTTCACTACAGGAGTTTTAAACCTTGTTGAACTACTACAACTCGGAGCCCCGGAGCACTGAAGTCACGACATTCCCATCAACTGTTATATCAAGGGAAGGACTTTGGGAGTGTTGAGGGTCATCGAATCTAGTAGTGGTAGAAGGGTAGCGAAGTTTGGGCTTCAGAACTTCACCACTCCAATGAATAATAAGCATGTTGCAGAGAAAATCCCCGAAGCATGGAAGCCCTGAAGTGTCGAATTCATGAACTGTAAAGATGAGATGTCATGCAGACCATCAGATCTAGAGATGTGATTATGGATCGTCCATGTGGTAAATTCTATGGATTATTCCATGTCGAAGGGGTGCCATGTGGGGACATGTGTCACCTATATTTGATACCTTTTGGTACCTTGGGGACACATTCCATGGGTCCATGTCACCCTAGGTGACATCAACATTTCATGGCATCTCCGGGAACATGCGACTCTGGGGGTGTCCAATTTTTTGTCAGTGACAATTGTCGAAGCCCAAAGTCACGAAGGCATGCAAATCGTCAATATGAGATCCCTTCCTAACCTCCCTCAAATGTTGGATCAAACAGAGGGAGCAAAGGTAAGTACTTGAAGGATTTTCACTCTGGAGAAGTGGAAGTCTCAGGAATGGAAATATATCGAAGCCCTGGAGTGATGAATTTTTGAATTGGTTGAGAGCTGGCTATCTCAATGATTGATTAAGTATTGATTGTTCATTTAATCCATGGATGAACAGGGTAAGTACTTTGAAGGATCATCACTATGGGGAAGTGGAATACTCGAGAATGGAAATATCTCGGAGCGTCAAATTTTTGAATTGGTTGAGATTTTTCCATCTCAAAGTTTGATTAAGTTGCAACCATTGATTTCCATTGAAGCCTCTAGTTGGGGGCAGGGCCTCCCATTCAACGGGAGATCAAGTCTCGATCGTCCATTTTTTGCTTGTGGAGTTAGTGAAGACTTCAACGAAGTGTAGCACTGGGAGAAATTAGAAGTTGAAAATGGAAAACAACCAAATGTCAAAGTACGAACGAGTTGGTCCCAACACTGGTCTCATGATAAAGTAAAAAGGGCATGGGAGGTAATGAAACCCTCGGTTATGTTGATTCACACAATATCTAGTGTGAAAGAACTTAGAGAAAGGCGCTAAGGAGGGATTAAGCCCATGGTTTCCATCTGTGGTCACATGGGGGCATGGTTTGAGGGAAGCGCCTTTGTATTTTTTGATTTTTGTGTATCAGCTAAGGGGGATGAAAGTGATTTTTCAGGGAGCCCTAACTTTTAGCTCCAATATCCAATTGGGGCAAGAGTACAGTCTACGGAAAGATGATTCATAGGATTTAGAAGAAAATAACAGGGAATTGTTATAATATGGAGATTGATATAATTTTCTTCATGAATTAAATAGAAAAGGTACTTGTAAATTTAATTAACAATTTTGTATGATATGCATAATTCTAACTAGATGATTTCTTGCATATTTTAGTAGGATTAGAGGTATAATCAAATCAATTCCAGTCTAGGATTAGATTTTCGGGTCATGGAAGCATGACAGAGCTTACGAGAGTTGGATGAGGAAATCAAGAGCTACGAATAAAGTAATGAAAGGTGGACAAAGAACCGAAGAATAGTGGAACAAAAGTATTAGTCAACAACCACAAAATTTGAATAAATTGCATGTACAACAAAAGCAAGAGTCCTCACATAGGATATGAAGCTAGAAGGTTAAATATGTCATGGATGGGCATAAAAGGAAAAGTATGAATTCCTAGCCTTTAAGGAAGAGAGGTGTAGAGAGTTGGAAATCTTAAGTGTGAAATAAATCCACTTCTGATATCATAGTTCACAATGAAAGCAGGATACCAATACAGAGAAGTTGAATGCTCTCTCACTTGAAAAGTGTCACTAAATGAAAATGGACTTCCATTGGTAAATGTTATTAAGTGTGAAAGGAATTGTTTCATAGGGACATGTTAATGAAATAAGCTAATGGACAACTAGGAGTAACAATGTTTTATTCCAGAGTGTTGTGATAGTAGATTGATGAGATGTTTTGAGCTACTTCATTCCAGGGTGTTGAAATGTCTCATAAAGGTAAATTTTGGATATTACTTCCCAAAATGTGTTGTTTCAATTTGAGTACACTGGTTGGATTACATAATTTACAAGGGGAACTGGGAGAGAAAGTATTCATACCAGGGAACCATAGTGTAGATGAACAGAATGGGATCACACAAGGAAACAAGGATCTGAAGGAGTTCAAGGAAAACCAACTACAACATAAATGAATAAGTGAATTGAAACATAAATGTACTAGAGTGCATGAGGCATACAATGAAGTTAAAATGCATATGCATTAGTTGCCATGTTGACAATGAATGCTTGGTGCATATGGATGTGTAATGTTGCATATGTACATCCTTGGATATGCATATAACATGCTTGTGAACTAAGAATAGTATATTATTATGAAATAATGATTGAGTATGACTAATGATGGATTGTGTATTCAGGAAAAATGATATAGAAGGATTAAGGATGTGGATGTTGTTGTTTTTTATGATTCTCATCTAGATGAAGACCCATGAGGGTGGAAGGAATGGTGATGAAAATGATGAAGGAGGAAGTCTATGAGCTTCTACAAATAATAGTTGGTCAGATAGAAACAAGTAGTTTGATAACAACCATGCATGTATGCATTTAGTTTATGTTGATTTATACATGTTGAAGGGGATTGAGGTAAGAATTCCCTCAATTAATTTTCAATATTTAAATTGATATGTAATGGCCAAAGGCCTAGAGTTTGTAAATGTTGTTGATGCTACAATGCATTTAGATAAAATGTTGGTTTCATATTATGTTATGATTGGTTATGGGATCATAACTGGGTTAATTCAAGAGACATACGCCTTCTATAATAATGAATATCCATAGAGATAATCATGTGTGAGACCATAATATGGTTGGATATGGAAGGGTTATATCGCTATGTAAGTGATCAATGGTATCTACTATACATCTGATGTTTGGATTTCATCCTCTTTGGTGACACTAAAGATCACTTAAGAATTATATTCTTGGTGTTGTGTTTGGGCTGAAAAGGAAGGTATCTAAATAGCCAGGAAAGAAATAAGAAGTGTGTGGATGATGTGTTGAGGAGTTTTCCATACCTTCCAACTCATCATGATGGAATGAATGATAGGGTTAAGTGGTATTATGTAGTTTATGCATGGATGCATTGTGAAGTTGTGTCCATGGGTATTGACACATCGATTGTTGTTTTATTTAGTAATTAATTGTTGCATTATGAAAAGTGTGTGGTGCTGAAAATACATAATGATGGATAGATGCATTATATTTAATATGAGTACTAACTGAAGGTGATTGGATTGTTGTTTGTTACAATTCCAAGATCATTTTTTGGAGCTATTAAAAATGTTACAAGTGATATTACAAGAATTATTGAATGTAATGGGGTTACTACATGTATATATTAGATAACATAGAAATGATTATGCTAATAACTTAAATGATGTGAGTATTGCTAACTCATGAAGTTGAAAACACTTCAGGAACTGTTATATATTACAACTAGAAATTTGCAGGTACAACCCCAGTTTCAATCTCAAATCTATCAATGGCTGCACACGGAGGTGCGGGGGCTGGAGGCGGTGTTGTAGGTGGTGCCGCAGGAGGCCAAGTACCGCTCCCTGGAATTTTTTCTAAAGTGGCTTCCATATATGCCCCTATTGTCCTCCTGGTTCCCCTACATGACCTTCCATAAAATTACATGAAAAATCTCCCAAAATTTACAGGGGAATGCAATTTAATTGCACAAGAACACATCAAATTCTTGGACCAATTCGTCGATATCCTAGGACTCGAACACGAAGATGTCTACTCCAGACTCTTAGTAAAAACATTCAAAGGGAAGGTTAGAACCTAGTTCCGAGGTTTAACAGTGATATCTTTAAGGTCATACGATGAACTTGAAAGTTCTTTCATTAGGCAATGGGGAGAAAGAAAAGATCACCTCTATTATTTGAATGAATTCGGGGCTCTTAGAAACAAAAATTATGAATCAGGTTTTGAGTTCACCCAAATATTTAATAAATTTTACAATAAAATTCCCATCGAGGTCACACCTTCTCAGCCTGTAGTGAAAGTAACTTTCGTTGGAGCTTTCAACCCCGATTTCACCTTACTATTGAGAGAGAGGAGATTAGAAGACCTCACCAAGATGCAAGATGATGCCCTAGAAATCGAATCAAACATGATGGATTTAGGAAATCTAAAATCCAAAATGGGGGTTGGGAACAAAGAAACCAAAAGATACAGAAAACAAGGAGGATCTTCAAGGTCAGGAAGATCTTCGGGAGACAAAATGGATGACATGTCTAGGATAATTACAGAACTGTTTAATAAGATTTCGAAAATGGAATTAGAGTAGGCTAAAAATGACCATTTTCCTAGAAAGGATTTCAGAAGGAATCCCAATCCTTAAGTCTCACAAAGATAGATTAAGAATGAAGATCAGAAAAGCCCAACCCCCTTCAAGAGTGAAAACTTCATTGGAGAGGAAGATTTAGAAGATTTTGAGGAATTAGAGGAAGATATAAACAATCTAGGTGATAACGAGGCACAACCCTATTTATCAAGACAAGATTATGAGAAATTCTTAAATAAAGAAAATAGAGTGGAAAATGACCTAAACGATAGTACTTCTGAAGATTTGACCTACCAGG
This sequence comes from Picea glauca, assembly GCA_000966675.3. Taxonomy (NCBI): domain Eukaryota; kingdom Viridiplantae; phylum Streptophyta; class Pinopsida; order Pinales; family Pinaceae; genus Picea; species Picea glauca. Next base: position 1,579,701 of record JZKD02S1642911.1, read on the forward strand.
GTATTTTTGATTGTATAATGGTTGAGATTCAATAGAAGTACAATCTAAGGCCTAGAAACAAGAGTGTTACAATCACCCAAAAGAAAAAGATCTTGTCGAGGAGTGAGACAGATGAGATAGTTTCAAAAAATGTTAAAAAACAGATTGTAAAAACTGACATAATAAACACACAACCTACCAAGACTAAGGTAGTTGAAACACTCACAGTCAAAACACAGAAAGTGAAATCTCTTGCAGCTGAAACACAACCTTCAACACAAAAGAAAGATGATAAGAAGGGATTCGAAGCCCAAAACGTTGAGAATGACAAAATTGTGGGAAATTTCAATCTGGAAAATGAAATCAATAAAATCAAGATCCCTATACCTCTTGTCGAGCTGGAAAAAAACCCAACGTATAGAAAACAAATTTCCAAGTTGTTTATTTTTTCGGAAGATGAAATCCAAGCCGACGTCATTAACTTAGAAGACGACAAGAAGAACATAGTTTTTGGCCCTCATTTCGAAGGTGCCAAAGACATTGTTTCTCCCTTCTATACCACGTTAACCTTGTTTGACCAACTACTCCATAACTGTATGCTTGATTCTGGAGCATCCCACAACGTAATCCCTAAAGCCATTATGGATAAATTGGGTCTCAAAATTACTAGGCCTTATGGCGACTTATATTCTTTCGATTCTAGAAAAGTTAAATGTATAGGCATGATTAAATACTTGGTGGTAAATCTGGCTCAAATACCTATAAAAAGCATTCTCATGGACGTAGTGGTCGCCGATATCCCTCCGAAATATTGTATTTTTTTATCTAGATCCCGGGGTGCCAAGCTTGGGGGCTCCCTCTAGCTTGACATGACATATGCTAGGATCCCAGTTTTTGGAGGATAGTTCACATGCCTGTACAGAGAGACTAGGTTAGCATTCACGGTAAGTGATCCATGCAACCCAAATAATCACCTTGTATATATTGCTGATCAAGATCTAGGTAATTGTATCTTATCCATTGACGATGATATTCTTTTAGGTATAGATGAAAGTTGTACAGAAGAAAAAACAGAAAAAGAAAAAAATAAAGAAAATGTATATAGCATCGGTGTGTGGAAGATGTTTTTTGACAGCGCTTCATCTTACCTTGGATCTGGAGCAGGGGTTCTCCTTTTGGCCCCTGATAATAAATTCGTAATCCTTTTTTCCTATAGACTTCACTGGAATATGGACCACACTAATAACATATGCGAATATGAATCCTTAGTATTAGGATTGGAAGCCGCTAGGAGAATGAAAATAAAAAACCTCGAAATATTTGGTGATGACAAGCTAATTGTAAAATAGGTAAACCAACAGTACCAGGACAAACATCATAGGCTGAGGTCTTACAAGAATTGCGTCTGGGATTTGATTGAAAATTTCTTCTCCTCTGTCAAAGTCCACTACATTCCAAGAACTGAAAACCAACAAGCTGATACGTTAGCCAAAGCAGCCTCAACCTTCACACCTCCCACTACTTTCAAACTAAAATATCATATACAAATGAGACATCGACCTTCCATACCCAATAACATATAGCACTGGCAAGTTTTTGAGGATGATGAACAACTACGTAAATTTTTAGAATCAATAGATGTGTTTGCCGAAAATAATGTCGACCAAGAAAACCAAAATGATCCTGTTTCGATCATGTAGGAAGGGGAAGACCCTCAGGAATTTCACAATAAAATCGCCAATCATCGTATGATTGTTCTAAAAAAAAATCAGATCCCCAAGGTCTTGATTCCCTTGGAAAGGTTATTTAATCAAGACAACATCCCATTAAGGTCCACCTTACAACCACAACCTAAAGAGGTTGAGGACTGTGACATAGGTACCAAATAAAACCCTCGGTTGGTGAAACTGTCCAAATACCTGTCCCTAGAAATCAAAAGTAAATACGTTGAGTAGCTTAGAAAATATAAAGATGTTTTCTCTTGGTCTTACGAAGAATTGAGAACTTATGATACTTCTATAATCGAACATAAAATTCCTTTGAAACCGAGTGTCAAGCCTTTCAAACAAAAGATCAGACAGATAAACCCTATCTTGCTACCAGTAATTGAAAAGGAAGTGAAAAAAATCTTGGATGCCAAAATCATCGTCCCACTAAGATATTCTGAGTGGGTGGATAATTTAGTCCCAGTAAGAAAGAAAAATGGAGAAAGCAGACTGTGTGTCGATTTTAGAAACATGAACTGATCATCATTTAAAGAAAATTATCCATTGCCTAAGATGGACCATGTTTTAGAGAGAGTAGTTGGAGCTAACAAAATGTCAATGATTGATAGTTTTTCAGGTTACAATCAGATCGCAGTACACCATGATGATAAGGAGAAAATGACTTTCACTACCCCTTGGGGTACCTTCATCTACGATAAAATGCCTTTCGGCTTGATGAATGCAGGGGAAACCTTCCAGCGAGCCATGGGCATCGCCTTCATGGGTGAGAAAGATAAATTCGTTGTTATCTATCTCGATGATCTTACCATTTTTTCAAAATCTGATACAGAACATCTAGTGCACCTAAAGCAAACTTTCGAGAAATGTTGTAAGTTCGGATTGTCCCTCAATCCCAAAAAATCTCATTTGGCTATGCAAGGAGGTAAGCTATTAGGTCATGTAGTGTCGAAAGACAGAATAAAAATTGACCCTAAAAGAATTGAGGCTATAGATAATATAAATATCCCTAGAAATGTAAAAGAAATCTAATCTTTCGTAGGTAAAATAAATTTCTTGAGAAGATTTATCCCTAACTTCGCTGAAATTATGAAGTTGATCACAGATATGTTGAAAAAGAACAGTTAGATGAAGTGGACAAGTGAAGCCAAAGAATCTTTTCAACAAATCAAAAAGTTATCAGCGAAGCGCCAGTCTTAGAGAGTCCTGATTACACAAAAGAATTTCTGATTTTTTCCTTCGCTTCTGAACACACTATCGTAGTTGTGTTGTAACAAAAAAGCGAAGAAGGATTTGAACAACTCATTGATTTTTTCAATAAAAGTATGAGAGATGCTGAGTTAAAATATAATATACTAGAAAAACAAGCTTACGCAATGGTAAAGTCTCTCAAGGCTTTCAGAATGTACATATTACATTCGAATATCATAGCCTATGTTCCTACAAGCTTAGGCAAAGACATATTGGTTCATCCATATAGTGATGGGAGAAGAGGCAGAAGGTTAGATAAGATTCAAGAATTTGATCTTGAAGTCAAACCAACAAAACTCATTAAAGGCCAAGGCCTAGCTAAATTGTTGGCCGAATCCAACTTGCAGGCACTTGGAATAAATCAGGTACAAGAAGATGAGAGTTCTCTAGAGATAAATGAACTCGATTTCACTACTCATACGACTGATATTGAAGACGGGTTTTCTTCTTCAGTCTGGTATCATGATATTTTTTCCTATCTATTGACTCTTCGATGTCCTAGTGAATTAACCCCTTCTAAAGACAGGACACTGAATCTGAACGCTATAAAATATTGTATTATAGACAGAAAACTATTTTGGAAGGACCCCCTGGGTTTCTTTCTGATCTTCTTGGTCGAGACCGAAACTGAAAAGGTTATAGATGAGTTCCATGAGGGAGTGTGTGGAGGGCACCACGCTTGGCGAGCCACAAATTATCAAATCTTAAGAGCTGGATATTACTGGCCCAAAATTTTCACAGATGTAAATACTAAGGTCCGAGCTTGTATTCTCTATTAGTTGTTTACAGGTAAACATAAAGTGCCATCTTTTCCTCTAATTCCAGTTAAAACCGAAGCCCCTTTTTAGTCGTGGGGTCTTGATTTTATTGGACAGATTCACCCACATTCTAGTTCTTAGCACAGGTGCATTCTAACTGCAACGGACTATTTTACTAAGTGGGTGGAAACTATTCCCATGAGAGATGCGACTGGCACATTTGTAATCAACTTTTTGGAAGAAACTTTTTTATCCAGATTCGGCTGTCCCCGAAAAATAGTCACCGATAATGTACAAGCATCCGAATCGATAGATATGATAAGCTTTTGCCAAAAATTCAGCATCATATTAGGACACTCCACAACTTATTATCCGCAAGGCAATAGTTCAGCCGAGTCATCTAACAAAAGTCTTACAACTGTGATTAAAAAAATATTAACTGAAAATAAGAAGACATGGCATATCCATTTGAAATACGCTCTATGGGCCAAAAGGATAAGTACCAAGAGGGAAATCAGAATGTCCCCTTTCCATATAATATACGACATTGATGTTATCTTACCAATCAATCTTTCTCTGCAAGTAATGAAAAATTGGCAAGATTCGAACGAAGAATCTAACGACATTACTAGAAGAGAAAACCAGTTGGTCGAAGTTCAACAAAACAGAGCGGAAGTAAATGAAAAGTTGCATTGATATCAGGATAAGATGAAGGCTTTATTTGATTAAAAGGATAAGGATAGAGGTTTCCTCCCTGGAGACCTGGTACTAAAATGGGAAGCCAGAAGAGAAGACGCTGGGAAACATGGAAAATTCGACTTCATCTGGTCCAGCCCTTATAGAATCTTGGCCTCGAAAGGAGAAAATTATTTTTCATTAGAAAATCTAAATGGAGATATTCTAAGCGCCCCTGTAAATGGGAAATATCTTAAACACTACATGCAGTAATGTTTTTTTGAAATTTCATTGTATATACCAGTTTGTTTTCACATTTTCTTTATAGTCACATTGCTTTCGGTAGATTCTAAATATATATATATATATAATTATAATAATAATAATAATAATAATAAAATTTAAGATTTTTCAAAGGATGCAAATACAGAGCAGCTCAAATCTAGCATTTCACAAAGTTAGTATGAGTATGTCTGACAGTTATCAGTTGTTCGCAGGAAAAGCGTTAGGACTCAAGAGACCAATTATACTACAGGGGTAATCTTCAAGGATAACCATGATAAATACTTGCCCGAAAGGTAATGAGTAAACAATTTTATGGCTGTAAGTGCGACGAACTTTTAAGGTAGGAACTCTGACCCAAGAACCTAAGTTAAAATTATCCTAAGAGGTACAAGTGAACGAGACACTGATTTCATTTTTATAAAAAAAATAAAATAAAAAAATAAGTAAAATAAAATTATTAAACAATTTTTGTTTTTAAAATGATTAATACTCATCAGCACTCCCAAGTTTCTGAAGTTCTCTCAGCTTTCCACCCCGATCTATATCAAGCTTACTCTTCACTCAACCTTGTTTTTCTCCCTTTAAGTCTCATCTTAATTTCGAAAATGTTCAAATTAATTTTCAAAGCAAAGATAGGTAAAATCCTATGTTTTTCCTAAGCCTTGGCTGAACCGG
>JZKD02S1642911.1:1585204-1603572 GCA_000966675.3 Picea glauca
TAGAGTGTCTGAGGGCCAAAAGTAGATCAATACAGAGATTTTTAATAAGTTGACAGACCTTTGCAAAAAAATTAATATATATATATATATATAAATTTTTTCGGAGTATGTTACATACTTATTGATTGCCCCCACTTCATAACAAATATGTATATAAAGAGATGGTGAAAGGAAATTCGTTATTGATTGCCCCCATCTAACATAAAGAGGTGGTGAAAGGAAATTCAATGTGGAAAATCCGATAACTTCACTGGGGTACTGAACAGGCCCACTGGCAGTGAAGCAATGTCTCCATAATGAATAAGGATTTTATACACAAATCGCAAGATGCTCTGCTATTTTTCTTCTCTCAGCTAGATTACACTCTAAGATTATGGGATTCCAGTTTACACTCTAAGAGTCTCTTGATGCGAACCAGATCAAATAAAAACTAGTAGAACCACTAATCTTGCACAAGTCTGAGGTCGGTTTTAGAAAGGGAAATCTAAGTGATCCTATTTCAAGATTGTCGAATGCTTTAGTTTGGAAATTTTTCCAAAGTTAAGGTTGAAATATTTATCCTCTTAGTAGTTTTTGCAGCTATGTCTCACATACCGAAACAACTGATCCCATTTACCTAGTAAAGGAACTAATTCCTCCCTTTCTCCTCATCCCACAAGGAGACGAGGTTCCCAATTGGAGCCTACGTTGAAGCTAGGTTTGAAAATTTTCATCTTTAAAACTAAAACTTTTCTCTTTCAGGATTCGGATTTTCATAAGGTATAATCCTCATTGTCAGTCTGAAAGACTGGTACTGAAGTATTGAAATGATTTCATTTCTTCATTATAATTAAAGACAAGAAGCTCAAGTGTTATTAAAGTCTAGACGCACGTTTTGTAAAGTACTTTAAATCGCGATAATTTAAAACCCTAAAAGCATTAATTAACCATCTTTTTAACCTTTCGGGATTTGGGGTTTACTCAGAACAATATCTTTTCAATACATTTTGAATCACGAAATCCCGATTCCCAATTTCTTGAAAGAAGTAAAATTCAGTCTTAATCCCGGTTATTTTAAAACTATTCTCATCGCGATTTCGGTATTCCGGGTTTAGTGGTGGCATACCTCATGTAACCGTGATCCCCGAAACCCCCAAACATGAATTCACGACTCAATATTGAAGTTAAGGTTTAAAAACTATTCTCATAGTGATTTCGGGATTCAAGGTTTAGTGGTGACATACTTCATGTAACCGCGATCTCCGAAACCTCGAAACGCGAAGTCGCAACTCAATACCGAAAGTTAAAAAGAACTAAATTCTTTTAAAAAACACATTTAATGGTAATTAAACTTCGTAGGTACTTTCTTTTCAATCTCTGTCAAAAGAGATATTTTGAATTTTGATTTTAGAATTGTCAAAATATGACCACATTAATAACAGATAGATCGTGATTTCTGCGACACAAATGCGTATCTCAGAAATATTCTCTGCATTAAATGTATTAAATTCTTGACAGTTGCGTCGATACTTTCACCATAAAATGAGTTAAAAGAAAACTAGAGGTCTATGTTTTGAAACTTATTCTCACTTTTTCTATCAGAAGTTAGTCACGTCTATCCGAGCTCTCACGCCTCTCTTCTGTGACAGGTTTTTGTTCCAATACAAAGTCATGGCACCAAAGAAGGGACCCAAGAAGAGGGAATATACAACTGAGTTATCCAGCCCAGAGGGAGATGTCATATCAGACACCACACCACATGCTATTGAATCAATTAAATCATGGAGACAAATTTATGAAAATTTGGACTGCAAGATGAAAAATTCCCCTAGAGATTCTGAGAATCACCTTCGGGACATAGTAGAATCAAAACTTCACAAAATTGCAACATGACCACGACTCATGGCGTACAATGACATGATCAGTTGGGCTTTGGACAAGGTTGATATTTCGATGAGAAGCATTTTAAATGATCAAGGAGCCATTATCGACTCATTCAGACCTGAACATATCCTAGTTATGTACAAACTTTCACCCAATCCTAATTTCATTTACAATGTCGAATTTATAGTTGAATTCCAGAGAAAGGAATGCACTGAGGTGGACCAAACATACCCTGATTTAATCAAAGGTTGGTGGAGATGTCCATCAAAATTTAGGGCCGATACCCATAGAATTTATGCTACAACCTCTTTGAATGAGTACATGGTTTATGTAGCCATGATGTTGTGCAGACTCTTCGACAAAAAGAATCCCTGTCATTTCCCCACATAATGGGTTCCCTTTTTAGAAGAGGCATTAGAAGGATATAGTTTCAATTGGGACAAGATTTTATCTGATAATATAACCAAAGAGGTTTCGGATTATAGAGCTGCAAGAGCCCGAGGTCAACCAGTGGCCTTTTACATGTCATCATACATCATGGATGTGATTTGTTTTATGACTCCATTCCCCCTGATGAATTGGAGTTGGAACACAACCTTCCCTGAACCCATTCATGAATATCACTCTGAGCTATGGGAAGAAAATGCAAAAAATTTGTTTTACGAATTTTCCATTTTGTGGTGATACCAATGCATCAAATGTTTTTCGGTTGTGACCCTCCTCACATTTCTGAAGCAGTTTCAAACAACCTTAAGCCAATAGCAGACTGGTTCATTGAAGAAATCTTCTCCTACATCAGGGTTTATGGGTTCTCAATTCCCCCTCATGCGCTCCCAAAATTCCTCCCGAATAGACTTGTGTGTAGGGAAGTAGCACACCAAATAGTAAAAGGCGATATTGGAATAGAGCTAAAGGCAACTCAAAAGAAATCTTGGCCAATCTTCCCTATGCACATCAGAAAATTTTCATTACAAAATTTGGGACATTCTAGGGTGGAAGCATAAGCACTCGAAGAAGTTAAATTGGTAAATATTGAGTACAAATGGCATGAACCTTATCAATTAGTGAATAAACACTTGATACACTACAATATGAAAGCCTATGAACACGAGGAGTCCCCTTGGGATGACATGTTCAAAGGGACCAAGTCTTATAAAGAAGTGTTGGAAAGAGTACAGACACTGTCGTCTGACCTGCAAGTCAGCTTTCAGACCTTTCAGAAGCATCGACGTAGTGGTCTACCCCAAGTAATTCAAGGGGAAGAAATTACGCTCCCCCAGGAGGAAGAAAGCATTCCAGCAGGTTTCGAGCAGGAAGCACAAAAGAAGGGAAATCCCAAAAAGGCCCTACAGGATGCGAAAAGGCATCCACCAAGAAAAAATATCGAAGAAAAGAAAAGGTCACGGAGACCTCCCAAGTCCGGTAAGCCTACTCCCACTTCATCACCAAGGGTTTATATCAACATGCCTAAGGAATTAAGAGGGAAAGGATGTATGTATTTAGGGAGTCCCATAGCTTCCTTAACTCCCTTACAGTCCACTTTTGTACTACCACAGATGGGAGCTCATTTTATTGATGACCTTACCTCCATTCCCATAGATGAGATTCCTCCTTCCGATTATTTTTTCAATAGAAAAAAGAAGGTTGTACTGAAATAGGAGATGCATAAGAGGGAGGGGAACATGGTTAAAAAAAATAAAGTCCTAATAGATGGACACAATTTGGAGGAAGAATATTTGTCTACAGAGGTAGCAGGTTCCATGGGAGCCATGGCAACATCAAATTTTTTTACCGTGGGAAAAATCATAACAAGGATAAAGAAGAGTCATAAAATCATAGCACAATTGTGAGAGAAATTAAATAATGTTGAGGAGAGCATTAGAGAAGAAATGATTAAAATCTTGGAGCAGACAAGGGTTTCCGAAAGGTTAGAGGTTCAATCACTCAAAACGAGTTTCGATGAAATGAGCCAGGAAATACAAACAAATTAGCTACAGATTACTCAACAAAAGGAGCATGCAGAATAGTTGCAGGCTAGATTAATATCAATGGAATATCAGATTATAGACTTAAAATCTTTCCAGGCCCAGTCACTGGAAGTGCATTCAAAAATAGAAATTGAACAACAGAAATTGATTTCCAAGATAGAAATTATTCAGAATTACTTTCAAGAAGTAGATAATGCCTTCAAAAATATTATCCTAAGAAAAAAAGAAGCCAAAGCATTGAGGATTACTCTCCAAAAGGAAATTATATATTTGACAGGTGAAGAGGTATCCAAAACTATGAAAGTATCATCCACAGAGAAAATTAGAGGCGACATCATGCTCAAGCTGTGGGAAACCAGCATAACTGAAAGAAAAAGAATAGCCAAAGAAATCAGAGATGACTGTGAAGAATTTTTTGATATTCTAGACAAAGGGTCATTAAATATTGGAAAAGTCTAGTGTACAGGAATTTTGAGACAGATCAATATTGTAAGACATCAATTAAATTTTAGGGAAAATTTGAGTGAAATCCAAATGGAAATTTCACAACTAAGAAAAATTGATGTCACCCTAGTGGACATGTTTTTAGTTGAGCCTAACTTAAAGCTGTAGTCAATAAATTTTACAGATAAAGGAGTTGATGATCGTCTTTCTAAGATTCAGATAAAGGTTTATCTATTCAAGGCAAGAGATTTTCCAGAACCCCCCAAAACTTTTACACATTTCCTGGAGAAATGCATTAAATGTATCGAATCAAAAGAAGGAGAGTCATTAGCAAAGTAAAAGTATTATTTGGAAGGGCTTCACTTCCAAGAAAATGGAAAAATGGAGAAGATCATGAAAACGGTTTTGGATCTATTTTTTAACAAATAGTTTGTCTCTAAGAATTAGGAAATCACCAACCATCCTAATATTGGTTGTTTTGTATAAATGTAATTTTGAAGACTAAGAAAGGGATTTTTTCTGGAGGGATTGTAAAGAGAAAACTTCATTTTGGCTGAATTAATATAATATAGATTGAATATTCCAGATCTGGTCAAGCCTAAGTTATGTGTTTCTCTGTCATTCTATTTTTATTTCATACTTTCGTTTGAAGTGTTTCACGTGGTAATTTCTATTATATTAATTGAAACAGTCAGATTATCTAATGGTTTGCAGTTTTTCCTCTGTATCAACTTTCAGTAGATATAAGACCTATGAATGTTTTAAGACTCTGAAACTATATGCTTGTGCAAAGTTATCATCCCTCTTTCTTGTATTATCTTAAAATGAGATTCCTCTTAAATTGATGCCTCATTTTTTGTTATATGACTATGTATTTCCTTTTCTTTCTTCATTCTGTGCATCTTATTCATTAAAATTAACTCATATACCATAAGTGGCCTTTATTTCGGTTATACTCTTGATTCATAATTTGGAAGTTTTATTTTTATTAATTCAAACCAGAAATTTGCGACCCTTGGAAATATTTTTGATTAACAAAAAATAAACCCTCATCTTTCATGACTGTCCCAGTTACCAGACAACCTAATATAGAACCTGGTTTATCAGATTAGATGAGCATTGCATTAAACCTATTCAATACCATCTTAGAAACAACAAATACATTGGTAGAACTTGAGCGTTCATGGGATGCTATAGAAATGGATATTAGCATTCAAGAATAATGGGAATCTAGATAGAGACAGTTAAGGATCTAGCTGTGATCTCGTTTTTCTTTTAAACTAATCTTTTTACCCCCTTCTTTTTTTTATCTCTACCTTTTCGGATGCCTTGACGGTATACTTTAGATCCTTAAAGTATAAACTCAGGAACAACACCTAGGATAGCCATCTTCTTCATGTGGACAATGTCCTTCACTTGCTATAGGAAAACCAATTGTTTTTCAAAAATACCAAATGTTCATTTGGCGCCAACGAAGTGGAATACTTCGGGCACATTATCAGCAAAGATGGGGTAAAAGTGGACCCCAAAAAGATACAATCTATGCAAGAATTCCTGCGACAAATGAACTTAAAGTGCCTAAGGGGTTTTCTTGGTCTCACAGGATATTACAGGAAATTTGTCAACGATTATGGAAAAATTGCTAAGGCCTTGAATGGCCTCCTTAAAAAGAATGAATTTCATTGGACACTTGTTGTTGAGCAAGCCTTCACATATTTAAAGAGGTCCATGTGCACTACCTCTGTCCTAGTAGCTCCTGACTTCAACAAAATCTTTGTGGTGGATTTAGATGCTTCAGGAATAGGTATAGGTGCAGTGGTCACCCAAGATGGCCGACCCTTGGAATTTACTAGCCAAGCGTTAAGTGGTTGCAATCTGGGTCGATCTACATATGAAAAATTAATTATTTCCATTATCCATGTGGTACACACCTGGTGACCATATATCTTAGGAAATCATTTTCATATTAAAACTAATCACCATATCCTGAAATATTTTTTAGAGAAATGACTATCACCCCCAAAACAAAATAAGTGGCTGAAAAAAATGTTGGGTTATGATTATCAAACTATACAAAAAAGGGGAAAATATAACATAGTAGCAGATGCATTTTCAAGCAAAAATCAGAAGGATGGCTCCCTCTTTTATTTATCCTTACCAGTCCCTGATTGGATTGAAGAAGTGAGCCAAGAGTGGCTAATGCACCAGACTACCTCCAAATTAAATCAACGTCTTCATGAGGATCCTAATCCTCCCACTGGCTACACTTGGAAAGATAATATTTTCTGATATAAGGATCAACTGGTTCTCTCACCCTCCTCAGTGTTCAAGCCTAGGCTCGTAATTGAGTTGCACTCCTAATCTATAGCGGGTCATTCGGGCTTCCAAAAGACATGCTCATGCTCGCCATTCCTTTTTTTGGGTAGGCATGAAGAAGGATATACTTGAATTTGTACCAAAATTTTAGGTGTACCAATGTAATAAAGGTGAAATGGTCAAATCTCGAGGTGTCCTACAACCGTTAGCCATTCCATCTTCTCTATGGACAGAAATATCCATGGATTTTATAGTGGGCCTTCCTAAATTTGGGAACAAGTTTATCATCATGGTGGTGGTTGATATCCTCTCCAAGTATTTTCATTTTTGTCCCTTACCTCACCCTTTCACACCAGAACTCGTAGCACATGTCTTCCTTAATCATATTTTCAAGCTACATGGCATGCCAACCTCTATTATCTCTGATCGTAACCCAACTTTCATGAACATATTTTGGAAAGAGTTGTTTAAATTGTAGGGCACCCAAGTGAACATGAGCATAGATTAACACCCCCAGTTTGAAGGCCAAATGGAAGTAGTAAACAAATGTTTGGAAACCTACTTGTGTTGTTTTTCTTTAGGAAAACAACAACAATGGGTGCAGTGGATTCCCTCGGAAGAATGGTGGTACAATACTTCCTATCGTACGGCCACTAAAATAACCCCATATGAAGAAGTGTATGGCCAAAGGCCACTGACAATCACTACCTATATTCTTTGCACATCCAAGGCCCAATCTACTGATACAATGTTACAAGGTCGTACAACCACTCTAGCAGCTCTAAAGGATAACCTCCACATAGCTGAAAATCACATGAAGCAATAGGTAGATGAACACCATTCAAAAAGGGTTTTTCAAGAAGGTGTTCAAGTGTTTCTCAGGCTCCAAACTTATAAGAAAAAATATTTCAAATCTCAGAGACATCACAATTGGCACCTAATTTTTATAGACCATACTGGATCATCAAGCGTATTGGTTCTGTCGCTTACAAATTGGCCCTTCCTGATACTTCCAAAATACATCCGATGTTCCATGTTTCCTGTCTGAAGAAAGTAGTGGGACAAAATTGAAGAGTCCAAACCATCCTACCAGAATTAGATGAATAAGGTTCCATGTGGCTCCAACCAAAATCAATACTTAATAACTATGAACGCCAGTTGTGTGGCAGCACTATAAAGGCAGTGTTGATTAAGTGGAAGGACACAACACTAGGGGAGGTGACCTAGAAACCCGTGACCATACTTCAGTAGTTTCGACACCTGCATCCTTGAGGACAAGCCTACTTTTGAAGGCGGAGGGAATGTTAGGAGCTAATCTGACACAAACCCCTGACCCTCGGGCCGAGCTCCGCTCACAGGATCGTTCTAATCTCCTTTAGCCAAAGAAAATCCTTTAGTTCCTCGCTGAAACCCCACGATGAATCTGATCCACAGGTCCTTTTGAAACCCCACCTATGCGAACGAGCACTAGGCATGAGCTTCACCCTCACATGACCGCAACTGGGCCTTGGTGCAATCACCTTTCGCAACTCGCAACTCACAAGTTCGTGGGTTGAAGACCCTCGACTCCTCTTTTCCAAACTCCCGATACACGCGATGATGATATGGGTATAGCCCCTTATTTTCTAGCGCCTTTATTAGCGACCACCGGCTAGGCCTAACAATGAGCACCTCTCGTTACTTGTGACTTCGCAAGTTGAAGGGTTGAACCTACAGGCCCTTCTTTTACAATACTCTAACACGCGAAAGTCAGAGGAGATTTGAATACTTCAGTACTTCTCGCTGCTTGAAACTTCGTGAGTTTATTTGTTGAGCCTTTGTTCTCCTTTCTTACAAGAACCCGAAGCATGAGAAGTCAACAGGGTGTTGAATCCTTTCCCAGGTGATGCGTGTCCTCTGCTTGTCACCCCTTCTATCTTTCCTTTGGCATTTTTTGTTACGCCACCTATCAACTATGTGGCCCAACTATTAGACGTGCCACGTGTGCGTGCGAGCCTCGTTGCTTGGTACTTCATGACTTCCATAGTCAAAAGGAAGTTCCTCCAAACCCTAAACCTCCAATACACGATGTGGCGAGATGCCAAATCTCATGTCTCTCCTTCCTCCTCGATCAATGTTCAGATCACATCGTGATCTCATGACTCGGGATTTTGTAGAGAAAAGGCCTCTGCCTCCCAACTCACGATACCCGAATTCACAAGATAATCCTAATCCCTACCACCTATCCTCCAGAATGGCTTGTCCCAAATCCTTTGGGATTTCATGGGTCAAGAGTTCCGACTCCTGCCCTTTGTATGTCTTGGTAGCCGAAATGAAGAAATAGGCATTTCGTTCCCCTCTTCTCATATGAGAGTTAAACCTCGTGCAGTTCCTCCTAGATGCGATGGCTATCGGCTATCTGTCTGAGCTAGATCTTATGGCCCAGTTCTGTTCCTCCCTTGTGCGCCTTCCTGTTGTTGCCTGGACATGAATCCAATGGTCCATATCTCTTCCAATTCTTGAATCGATGGAAACTATAGCTCCTTCCTAAGCTTTTCTCTTCTTCCTTCCTTGGAAGATTTCTAAGTATTGAAGATCTCGGCCTTCGTTCTCTTCTGCGAAGCCTGTCTCTTCGGCTCTCACCTGTATTCGAAGGACATTGTCTCTCTCGAGATTCATTGAACTCTAAACCCTCCAAAGGGTTTCTCTACCTCTGTGCTCCTTGCTATTGTTTCTCTGTGCGCCAAGGCACTCTTCTTCTAAGCTTTGTCCTCCTTGAATCCTTAAGGGATTATTAGACCTCTGCACTCCTTGCAGCTATCACTCTACACTCAAAGGTGTTGTTCCTCTTGAGATTTTTCAACACTGAACCTTGAAGAGGTTCTCGATCTCTGTGCGCAAAGGTGTTATCTATCCTGATCTTTTTCATGCCCTACTCTTGCACTTAACAAGCCTTCAAACGACTGTCTCTCAACACTTCACTCAAGTGTTGTCCTGGTGCATTCCTTTCACAGGTCTTCATCCTCTGTCCCTTTCTCTCCTTGAAACGATGAAAATTCCCTCTGGAAACTTGCTACTCAAGCACTCATTGTTGAGCCTGCAGGGTGTTCAATAACCCTGTGAAGGTCCTCCTATGACACTTCTCCTATTCCAAAACTCAAAAGAGTTCTTCCTGTGCACTCCTTGCACTGGCTCGATGCCCTCCTGGCAGAGCTTCTATAGAACCTCAGACATTCTGTCTTCTCACTGAACTCTAAATAGAGTTGTCCTCCTCAATGCAACTTGTGCATTTGCTCAATGCCCACCTGGAAGAACTCTCATAGAATCCTCAGTGATTCTAGTTTCCCTTTGAACTCACAGTAGAGTTCTCCTGTGCACTATTTGCACCTGCTCAATGCCTTCCTGTCAGAGCTCTACATAATCCCTCAGTGATTTTGTCTTCTTCTATGTCCTCCTCTGCACAGTCCCTCCTCCAAGGTGTTCAACAACCTTGAGGTTTCTCCTTGAGTCAATGACTTCAGCTGGTGTACCCTCCTGGCATGTCCTTGCCCAAATTCCATAGAATTCAAAAGTGCATCTATGCATTGGCTTTCAGAACCCACATCATTCTGTCACACCCTCTTAGCATGAAGCCTCAAAGAACCCCAAACCAGAATTCAAAAAACCCACATATAGAAGAACCCATCTGTCCCTGCAAATGCATAACTAACATACATCTACAACATATCATAAACACATAAAGACATTCACACAAAACAGAATAATATGTAGGAAAACTGCCTCTATTTGTATTAACATAAAATGCCTCTTTTACAATGTGTTTGAGCTCGGACTGCAACAGAGTCTCGGCTCCTTCTCTCCTCTTATCTAACTCTCGTAGAGCTCTCCTATATCTCTCTCTTTATTCAAAACAAGATCAAAAAGATCTTTTTACATGAGGGGCTCTTCGAGCTCTTCCCTCCAAGATACCTACCTTATTCAATTACATTAACTCTACATTAAATGGGTTGTCTAGTCTAGATAGGATCTAGATCCAGCCTTACAAACATTTAATACAAATTTCAAATTCAAAATTTGAAATGAGAGGGTTGCACCTCTCCTTCTTCATTGAATGCGTGTTGTGTTGGCTAGCTGGCTGGCGCATGGCTGGCTTGGGAGCGATGCTCCTACATCATACTCCTCTGCTGCAAAAAATTCATGAGCTCCTTCTCATGAGCTCCCCAGTGTCATTGTTGACATCCTCCTCGATCCCAAACAGTCCTTTGGAGTTGTTCATATGCTCCACGGCTCTGTTGTTGTTGTTGCTTCCATTGTTCTGTTGTTGTTTCTATCTACCTTCTGATCAACTTCCCTTCGCTGGAAACTTCTGTTGATATGACCATCATCTTTTGGATATACTCAATCACCTCATCCAACTGCTATCCTGGATGGCTCTATTTTTGTAGTCTGCTCGGCTGCATTTCTTATCTACAAATGGGTAGATCATCATGATCTCCCATGCCATATTCTCTATCTGTTGTGGCCTTAACTTGCCACTCTGCTGCAAAGTTTATCTCTACAGTTTCACCACTGAACTATTGTCCAACTTCCTTCTGTGGGAGTGATGCTACTGCCATTTCTCTTGTAGGCATATCTCCTGCTTCCTCCAACTACTCCTCAGAGTGGAATTTTCCTTCTTCATTATCTACTGCATGCCTCGGCAATGCAGTCTTTATCAGTTCAACTCCTCGGCTGAAATCTCTGAGCGATTCCTCAGAATGCTCCTCTCCCAACATCTACTCATGGCAGTCACTCACTGGCTTTGGATTGTTCAACCAATCCTCCAGCATCTCCAACTCCATCTCCCATGGAGTGAGTACTTCATCTGCCTGCTCCTCTTCTACTGTCAGCTTTAGTGTTGCAGTTGTTCTCTTTTTAGCTTCCTGGTTGAAACTGTTGATCCATTCCTCGGAGTGCTCATTTCCTTTTTCTTGGGAAAACATTAGGGTCTGCTCCATTTATTTGACAGTCACAACTAGTTGTCCTTCTGATGCTGCTACATCGGCAACACAAACTCTCGCCTCAACTGGGCTACCTGGCAGGAATATTTGAATTCCTCCATTGATCAAAATGTCCTTCTGATCCTTCTCCTCTGTCATGTGTCCTCGCTGATGTGAACTCCCCTCCAAGTTCATGAGACCTCCAGATAGTCTCATTTCTGTGCCCCTGCCCACCTAGAAAATTGGGAATTTTCTGCTGCCCTCTTGGCAGTCTATGAGACCCTCGGATCCCATCTCATTTCCCTCTTGGCAACATGAAATTTCCCTGCTATACTCCTAATAGTCTATGACATCCCGCAGTGATCTCATCTCATTGCCCACCTAACAATTGGAAATTTATGTTTTTCCCTCTTTGCAGTCTCTGAGATTTTTCAGCAATCTCAGTTCATCCTCATCACTGATATTTCTCCCAGCCTCTCGTTCACATACCTGAACCATCTCCTCCTCATCATTCCCTAGGATTTTAGCATGCCTCAACCATCCTCTTATCAGCCTCCACTGTCTTTTGGCCACCAATTCCCTGATTGGCCATTTTACCTTCGTCCTAATGGGACATTCATACACCCATCGTCACTTTGCCTCCTGCTGCATCCGAAATGCGAGCTCCTCCATCCTTTCTCTGATCTCTGGGAGTTCCTTATCCATCAATTCTTTGCTCTGTTACTGATGGATCTTCTTTACATCGCGTCTATGACCTTCAGTAGCCATTTTCCTGCCTTCTGTCTACCCTCCTGGAAAACCTATTGCTGTCATTCTGCAAGCCTGAGTGCTTCCAGCTTCTCCTATAGTCCTCCCGACTATCTTCTTGATTGTTGCGTACCTGCAAGAAATTAGCACATAGTCTCGATACTTTATTTTCCTCTGATACAAAACTGATGTGTATAAGACTAATCTTTCTCCTCTTGCTTCGTCTGCCTGAAATATACAAACATAGTCAAGCTATGATACCACTTGATGCAGACCTCCGACCCTTGGGCTGAGATCTGCTCATAGGATCGCTCTAATCTCTTTGAGTCGAAGAATCTCCTTTGGTTCCTCACTAAAACCCCACGACGAATTCGATCCACAGGTCCTTCTGAAACCCTGCCTATGTGAATGAGCACTAGGAGCGAGCTTCACCCTCACACAACCACAACTTGGCCTTCGCGTAATCGCCTTTCGCAACTCGCAACTCGTGATTTTGTGGGTCAAAGACCCTTGACTCCTATTTTCCAAACTCTCGATACCCGAGATGGTGATACAGGAATAGCCCCTTCTTTGCTAGTGCCTCTATCAACGACCACTGGCTAGGGCCAACAACTAGCACCTCTCACTACTCATGAGTTCTCAAGTTGAAGGGTTGAACCTTCAAGCCCTTCTTTTATGCGACTCCGAGATGCAAAAGTCAGAGGAGATTTGACTACTATAGTACTTCTCGTGGCTCGCAACTTTGTGAGTTGATTTGTTTAGCCTTTGTGCACCTTTCTTACGAGAACCCGAAGCATGATAAGTCAACAGAGTGTTGACTCCTTTCCCAGGTGATTCATGTCCTCCACCTGTCACCTCTTCCATCTTTCCTCTGGCATTTGCTATTACACCACCTGTCAACTATGTGGCCAACCTATCAGATGTGCCACGTGTTCACGTGAGCCTCGGTGCTCGGTACTTCACGACTTCCAAACCCCAAACCTCCAATACACGATGTGGCAAGATGTTAGATCTCACGACTCTCCTTCCTCCTCAATCAATGGTTTAGATCACATTGCAATCTTGTGACTCGGGATTTGGTAGAGCAAAGGCCTTCGCCTCCCAACTCATGATACCTGAATTCATGAGATAATCCTGATCCCTACCACCTATCTTCTAGAATAGATGATCCCAATTTCTTTGGGATTTCATGGGTCAAGAGTTCCAACTCCTTCCCTTTTTATCTCTCAGTAGCCGAAATGCCGAAATAGGCCTTTCATTCCCCTCTTATCATATGAGAGTTAAACCTTGTGCAGTTCCTCCCAGATCCAATGGCTATCAGTTATCTGTATGAGCTAGATCTGACTGCCCAGATCTATTCTTCCCTTGTGCACTCTACTGCTACTGCCTAGACACGAATCCCATGGTCCAGATATCTTTCAATGCCTGAATCGACATCAATTGTAGCTCCTTCCTGATATTTTCTCTTCTTCCTTCCTTGGAATATTTCTAAGTATTGAAGGTTGCAGCCTTTGTTTTCTTCTACGAAGCCTGTCTCCTCAACTCTCGCATGTATTCGAAGGACGGTGTCCTTCCTGAGATTCATCGAACTCTGAACCCTCCAAAGGGTTTCTCTACCTCTGCGCTCCTTACAGTTGTTGCTCTGTGTGCAAAGGCACTCTTCCTCCTGAGATTTGTCCTCCTTGAATCCTTAAAGGATTCTTTGACCTCTGCACTCCTTGCATCTATCACTTTGCACTCAAAGGTGTTGTTCCTCCTAAGCTTTGTCAATGTTGAACCTCGAAGAGGTTATCGACCTCTACACTCTTTGCAGAGTCTCTACATGCAAAGGTGCTATCTTTCATGAGCTTATTCGTGCCTTGCTCCTGTGCTTAAAAAGCCTTCAGATGAATGTCTCTAAACACATCACTCAAGTGTTGGCCTGGTGATGCAGAAGCATCTCTCCACATCAGCCAGCCAGCCACGTTAGCGAATTCAAAATCGCGTGGTAAAGAGAGGCGCAACCTCATTTAAAATTTGAATGAATGTAATTTAATTGTTTAGGCTGTTGAGCCATAGAGTCGTGCCTTTGTAAAGGCATAGATTAGATAGGCCTTTAATATTTTGTAAGGCTGAGATCTAGATCCGATGCTGGACTAGACAACCCATTCAATGTAATTAAATAGGGTAGGTAGATTTGGAGGGAAGAGCTCTAAGAGCCTCCTCATGTAAAAAGATCAATTTGGATATCATTTAGAAGTAGTGGAAGAAAAGTAGAGAGGATAGAAGAAAGTCTGCGAGTAGAGAGAAGAACAGAAGGAGCCAAGACCTTGTTACAGGGCGTGCTCGGGAACACCTTGTAAATACAGGCGTTTGCCATATTTAATACAAATAGCAGTTTTTCTTGCATGACTATGTGTTAAATGAATGTTTGTGGGTCTTCTTCATATAATGTGGATGTATGTTGTGAATGTATGTTATGTTTATGCATTTGCAGGAGTTGTTTGGTTTCAGACTTGAGAGGTCTTTGAGGTTTCATGTCAGGAGGGCATGACAGAGTATTGAGGTCTCTGAATACCAGTGCACTGAAGCACTTCTGAATACTACAAGTTCAGACAAAGACGTGTTGCGGCACAAGAACTGAAGTCAACAACTCAGAGAAAACCTTGTAAGGTTGTTGAATAACTTGGAGGTAAGGCTGTGGGAGAAAAACATGGTTGTAGACAGAATCTCTGAGGAGTTCTGTGAAGCTCTGCCAAGTTGGAATTGAGCAGGTGCATAGGGTGCATAGGAGAGGACATAACTGTTAGAAGTTCTGGGAGAATATACTCTGCCAGGAGGGCATTGAGTAAGTGTGCAGAAAGGCACAGGAGGAAAGAACTCTTTGAGTTCTGTGGTTAAGAGAAGAATCCACTGAGGGATCTTCGCAGGGTTACTGAATACCCGAAATCATTCAACAGGAGGTTGCTTGAGTAGAGGACAACCAAGAGGGCGTCAAATTCTCCATCTGAGGGAGAAAGGAGAGAGGAATTGAGTTTCCTTGGAGGTCGAAGCTACAGGAAAACTCAGGACGGATAAGTGCATTATATGCGTGAAGAACTCTTTGGAGGAGTTCAAAGTCTATAAAGCTCAGGAGGAGTAGCGTTGTTGAAGAGCGCAAGTGAGGATTCAAATTTGGGAGCTCGCAGAGGAGACAGAACAAAGGTCAAGGCCTTTGAGAATTGGAACTCTTCCAAGTGCAAGAATAAAGCGCAAAAATCTCGGGAGGAGCAACATCGGCTGGTGGATCAGCCGATAGATTCTGGACCGTTGAAGATTTCACGTCTAGGAGAGATTAGGAGGAGCGCACAGAAGAGGAGATCGGGATCCATCAGATCTCACTCGGATACCCATCAACCGTTGGATTGGTGGGAAGTTGCATGTGGTTTAATCCCTAGCATAGAGAAGCGGGTACGAAGAGTCCCGAAAGGGGGTCACGTTGGGATATCGGCACTCAGGATATTGGAGTTCTCGAGGTCAAGAAGTCGGGGAAACTGGTAGAGAAACCCCGAAACGACAAGATTTGACTCGAGGCGTCCGTTTGTGGAGGGACGCGTGTCACGTGATCCTCCATTCCGGAGATCCGGGCACTAGGTTTGCAGAGGTGAGTCTCGAAGAAATCGGGACATTGGGATATCGGGACTTCGTCGATCGGGATATCGAGAATCTCAGGGACAGGAGATCGGGAATATCTACAGTGAAATCCCAAGAGTTAATTGGGACCGTCCATTTTAGGGGGAGGCGTGGCAGAAATCGGGACCTTCGGGATAAATACCGATAAGAGGTCCATCGGCATATCGGGGTTCAATGTTTTATGAATCCTGAGGACAAGGAGAAAAGTTCTGTTATGGGCCTAGCTGACATCACATCGGTGTATCGACATTCTGGAGTCAAGGAGGTAAGTCACTCGAAATCGTGATAGGGAAATTCCCGATAGGAAAATGAAAAGGTCAGCGTGGACCATATCGGGGTTCGGGGATTCGAGAGTCCAATGCTTGACCACTGACCTCGCAAAGTTGCGAAGTCCGATCCCCCGAGTGTGAAGAGGGGATCCCATGACAGTTGTT
Organism: Picea glauca; assembly: GCA_000966675.3. Classification (NCBI taxonomy): domain Eukaryota; kingdom Viridiplantae; phylum Streptophyta; class Pinopsida; order Pinales; family Pinaceae; genus Picea; species Picea glauca. The sequence continues at coordinate 1,601,606 of JZKD02S1642911.1, forward strand.
GTGGGTGCATATTTCTTGATAGGGAAATAGAAGAACGTTAGATTTCTTCGGGCCGAGAAGGGAAAAGATCTTGTGCTGATGTAGTCCTTTCGACCTGCGGGTTGTGAGGGGTGCGGATGTCGGCATCACCTGGTGCATTCCTTGCACAGGTCTTCATCCTCTGTGCCTTTCTCTCCTTGAAATAATGGAAATTCCCTCTAGCAACTTCCTACTCAAGCACTTTTTACTGAGCCTGCAGGGTGTTCAATAACCCTGTGAAGGTCCTCCTGTGACACTTCTCCTATTCCAAAACTCAAAAGAGTTCTTCCTGTGCACTCCTTGCATTGGCTCGATTCCCTCCTGGCAGAGCTTCTACAGAGCCTCAGATGTTCTGTCTTCTCACTGAACTTGAAATAGAGTTCTCCTCCTCAATGCAACCCGTGCATCTTCTCAATGCCCACCTGGAATAACTCTCACAGAATTATCAGTGATTCTGGTTTCCCTTTGAACTCACAGTAGAGTTCTCCTATGCACTATTTGTACCTGCTCAATGCCCTCTTGGCAGAGCTCTATAGAATCCCTCAGTGATTCTGTCTTCTATTGTGTCCTTCTCTGCACAGTCCCTCCTCCAAGGTGTTCAAAAACCTTGAGGTTTCTCCTTCAGCCAATGACTTCAGCTGGTGCACCCTCCTGGCACGTCCTTGCCCAAATTTTGCAGAATTCAGGAGTGCATCTATGCACTGGCTTTCATAACCCTCAACGTTTTGTCACACCCTCTTGGCATGAAGCCTCAAAGAACCCCAAATTGAAAGTCAAAGAACCCATAGATAGTGTTAGCGTTAGAAGTCATTCCTGGATTTCTTACAGGAGCAGAGCCCAACGCCCATTAGTTTTATGTCATGATAGTTTTAATGGGTGATCAAATGGGTAGAGACTCAGGAGATATCGCTCTAACTCAGGGACTGGGTCTGATATGTAAGGAGAAAAGGAGGTCTTGATCTAACTTCAGTTAGTGAGTTGATTAAAGGATGAGCAGGTGGAAGACTTGGTGAGAGGAGTGAGCAAACTACCTCAAGCAACAGTCCTTTTAGCAGTTTGTAGAAGAAAAAATCTGAATGCAAGATCCTCTTGGTTCAGGGCTTTAAGGAACTGAAAGGGGGACTTGACTGGATCCTCCAATTCCAATTCGTTTAGTGCTAAGAAAATCATAGGGACCGATTAGAAACAATGCAACTATTATAGTGATCCAACCTACATCATCCTATAACAGTTACAACTCGACTAGATCCTCCAATTCTAAGCTGCTCTAACACAGTGTAAACAAAGACGTGAAAGAAATTGACATTCGTAAGGGAAGAAATCTCAAGAGTCCATGCATAACTAGAATAACCAGTGCTTCATTAAAGTTTTTACAGCTGGGAGCCTTGCTCAACCATCGATGATTTACAAAAATGGCGAAAATGCCCAAATATACTCCATACAAAAAACCTAGCAGTGAAAACAAGACGCTGCAATAAAATCATTACGTCTGCATGCTTTCTGATAGTCTATGCATGCAGAATCAGGACGATTGCAATCAGACTCCTGACTATCCTATGGACGGATTGACGTGCTTCAGTCCTTTGCTGGACTTTCCTTTTAATGCGGAGACGATGTCTAACCACCTTCAACAACTGCAATAACTGCCCTCTTGGGATCAGGAACGGTTCTGGACAACTCTGCCTTTTGGGGACGTGGAGGTCTTCTCAAGGGGCCACCTGGACCAACCGAACAGTTTCATGGGATGAGAGGCAGAAGATGTGGCATGCTTGATGAGGAGGCTGTAGATGCCAGTATAGTGAAGGTGAGGCGGAGGGGAAAGGGATGCTTTCGTGTAAGTGTTATGGGGACAGGAGAGAGAAAATGGAGGAAGGTGCTGAGGTGGAGGTGATTGGACAGAAGGGACACATGGCAGGCAGTGAGAGGGAGATGAGCTGAAAGAAAAAGGG
>JZKD02S1642911.1:1603684-1630223 GCA_000966675.3 Picea glauca
CCCCCCCCCTCATTAAAGGCAGAAAGTTGGGGGGGGTCCAGAATCGCCTGTGAGTTGTTGATTTAGGCGTTTATATCTGGGTTTTCGTAGAGGTGCATGCCCGATTCCAGACCCCCCCCCACCTCCACTAAAGGAAGAATATCAAGGGGGGTGCGGAATCGCGTGAGAGTTGTCGATTCGGGTAGGCGGATCGTGATCACCCAAAACTGCCTGTTCATTAAAATGACACACCCACCCTCAAAACTTTGGGAAAGTGGGACTTTTGGAGCTCCTTTCCTTTCCCAAGGGATGCTTCTTTGAGAGAGTACCCCTAGCCATAATTATTTGCTAACATTAGGCTCCATGGGGGACAACACTCCCTCTGTGGGCTGCCGAGAACTTCTTTGCTGCTTCAGTGCCTTGTTGTTGGGCTATGGAGTCATTTATTTAAAACTTAAAGACAGAAAGAAAACAATATTTACAACCATGAAAGAGCTAGGTGCGGCTCAAGAGAAAAATCTTTTCAGGAAATGCCCATTCACAGGGCCATTGAAAGCTTCTTGATCCTTCAAATCCCGTAACCTGTAGGTATTGTTCGAGAATGCTTCGAAGATTTTGAAGGGATCGATCCACAGGGCCTTGAATTTTCCATGCTTGCCCTTATATTGCTTAGGAGCATCCCATTCTAGTACTAGGTCTCCTATATGAAAATCCTCCTTCTTGGCCTTCTTATCAAAAACTTGCTTGATCTTCTGCTGACGGTCTTGAATTCTACTCACTACCTGTTCTCTGGCCTGCTGGACTTCTACTAGCTGATGAATCCTCCTGATCATGTCATCAGGCTCTTCTTGATGATCCTGGAGGAATTTTACTATAGGGATGGCTAGCTGGGAAGGAAAAATAGCCTCTGCTCCATAGACTAATTGGAAAGGGGAGATTCCTATATATGTCTTTGGGGTCACTCGATCGACCCATAGAGAAAATTTCAACCTTGAATGCTAGGCCTTTTTTTTGTCCTCCAATAGCCTCTTGATGATCCTTATCAGGCTTTTGTTGGAGGAATCTGCTAAACCATTGCCCTGGGGATAGTATGGGGTGGAATGAATCAGCTTGATCCCGAAACTCTCACAGAACTGGGCTAACGTCTCATCCCTGAAGGAGGCTAAATTATCAGTGACAATCTTACTTGGGCAGCCGAATCTTGTGATGAGATCTTCCAGGAATCCAATGATTACTTTGTGGGAGGCACTCCTGGTGGGGATAGCTTCAATCCACTTGGTAAATAAATCTGTAGCCGTTAGGATCCATCTGTGTTGTCCACTAGAAGCAGGGTGGATTTCTCCAATAAAATCTAGGCCCCATTGCTGGAAAGGTCCCGAAACAGTCACAGGCTTCAAAGGCAAATACTTGAGCTGTAGTTTTCCTACAAATATTTGAAATTTGACGCAAGCTCTGACCCTTCTGCAAACATCAGTGAATACAATGGGTCAGTAGTATCCAGCCCTGAGGATTTTGTAGGTCGTGGTTTTCCAGAAATGATGCCCTCCACATAGGCTATCGTGAAATTCAATCATGATCCTGTTAGCCTCTTGTGGATCTATACATTTCAAAAGAAATCCCAGGGGATCTTTCCAATATAAAACTTGATTGATAAGGCAGTATCTGACTGCTTTGAGCTTCAAAGATCTTGCCTTGTTCGTTTGCAGGCCGTCAGGAGGCCACAACTCTTGTAGAAAATATACGACATCCTTATACCAGGGACATCAAGCCAATGGGGGTTCTTTTTTAGGGTCTATTTTAGACAGTTGATCCTGCTGAATTTCTGGGCATTCATTGAGGAAACCTACCCCAAAGCTTGGCAATTTGCTTCAGCCAACAACTTGGCTAAACCTTGACCTTTGATCAATTTAGTAGGCTTTATTTCCAGGTCAAACTCCAGGATCTTGTCCATCCACTTACTCCTCCTCCCGTCTATGTCAGGCTGAATAAGAATGTCTTTAACAGCAGCCGAGGGGACATAGGGAATGATTTTTTATTGTAGGAAATAGGTTCTAAAGGCTTTGAGAGCCTTTACCAGGGCATAGGCATGCTTCTCCATAGTGTCATACCTGACTTCGTCATCCCTCAATGCTCTGCTAAAATAGGCAATAGGTTGTTCTAACCCAGCCTCACTTGTCTGTAATAAAACAACAGCCACTGTGTCGGGTGAGGCAAAGGAAAAAATAAGGAAATTCTTTGAGTAATCGGGACTGATAAGCACAGGAGCTTCAGTCAGGGCCTTCTTTATTTTCTCAAAGGAATTTCGTGATTCAGAAGTCCACCTTACTTCATTTCCTTTCCTTAATATGGCTATTATAAGTTTTACCTCCTCAGCAAAGTTAGGAACAAACCTCCTCAGAAAATTAATCTTACCAAGGAAAGATTGGACCTCCTTCCTGGATCTCGGGATTGATAAGGCTTGTATTGCCTCAACTCTGCTAGGATCGATCCTGACTCCTTCCGCTGATACTATGTGGCCCAGTAACTTTCCCTCCTACATGGCGAACAATGATTTCTTGGGATTCAATGAAGTGTCGGAACTCCTGCATTTCAGGAAAACCTTCCTGAGATGACAACAGTGTTCTTTATCAGATTTCAAAAATACTGTTATGTCATCTAGATAGATGGCTACAAACTTCTCCTTTTCCCCAATGAAAGCTATGTCCATGGCACGCTGAAACGTTGCCCCTACATTCATCAATCCAAAGGGCATTTTGGCATACATGAATGTGCCCCATGGAGTGGTAAATGCCATCGTTTCCCTGTCCTCAGGCATAACAACGATTTTATTGTAGCTAGAAAATACATCGATCATGGAAATCCTAGATGCTCCTGTCACCCTCTGCAATATATGTTCCATTTTTGGTAAGGGGTAGTTATCCTTCCGTGAGCTCCTGTTCAAGTTTCTGAAGTCTACATAGAGTCTGATTTTTGCATTCTTTTTCCTTACTAGTACCAAGTTGGCCACCCACTCTGAATATCTCAGTAGTACAATGATCTGGGCCCACAACAGCTTCTTCACTTCCCTTTCCATGATGGGCAACATCATAGGATTGATCTATCTTAGCTTTTTCCTAGATGGATTTGCTTCCATTTTCAACAGGATTTTATGCTCAATGACAGAAGTGTCATATGTCTTGAGATCTTCATAGGTCCAGGCGAAAACATCATCAAACTATCTCAATAGTCCATCGTATTCAGCCCTCTGCTCCTTTGTCAGTCCCCTTGACAATTTGACTAACTTGGGTTCATTCTCGGTGCCAATATTGCACTGAGTTGTATCAATGTCATCCTCTGAGATTTCCTCTTTTAATGACACATCATTTCTATCAAAAAGCCTTTCCAAAGGAACCGGTCCTCTTGGAATATGATTGTTGGGCAACTGTACAATGTTATGTGCTGCAATTTTACTTAGAAGCTTACCCCCATCAAGCTTCTCTTCAGAGATAGAGTCTTGGTCGATATGCATCTCTGAAAATTCTTCGACAGTCTCCAAGAATCTCTTGATCTCAAGATCATCCTCGAATACCTTCCAGTGTTTGACGTTTTCATGTATGGAGGGCCTGTATTTTACTTCTACATCGTATCTGAATTTGGGTGGCAAGGACATTTTGAAATTGCTTGCTGATGTAGCCAAGGAACCTGCCACTGTGTTCTTCTCTCTTGGGACGAAAGAAATGTTGAATGCTGAGAAGAAACTGTCAATTAAGTGCCATGCCTCATTTCTGTAGCTTCTGAGTCGAGGATGCTTAGCCTGATAAGCGTTTTGATCTGCTGGACCACCAATTCTGCATCTCCGAACACTGCTACCTCCTGAATTTCCATTTCCTTTGCGGATCTTAATCCTAGGACAAGAGCTTCATATTCTACCACATTGTTGGTAGCTTCAAATTCTAGTTTGTATGACAGAGATATGGTTTCCTAAGTAGGTGACACCAAAAACACCCCAATACCAGTGCCTTCCCTGGAACAGGCTCCATCATAAAACATTTTCCAGACGGGGGTGATGGAGGGAGGAAAATTATGAGAAGTGGTGAACTGCTTTTTGATTTTTAGAGGGGGCTCAGGAGCATTAGTGAGTTGTAGTACACTAGAACCTAAATCAATGTCCAAGGCAAAAATGGGATGGTTGGTAGGGTTGGCTTCATCACTGATTATATAGGCTAGTTGGGCTTCCCTATATAGCCTCCTATGTTCTCCTCCAAACAATGGGATAGTAGCATATGTTAGGTCCATCTGCAAAGTTCCCCCCAGTATTTTTATCCAAGATCTTGATAACAACATACCAAACTTGGGGGGGACATCAGCCACTACAACATCCATGACCACACTTTTCATGGGCAATTGAAACAAGGTCACGACCAGGTCTTTGATAACTCCTAGACATTGAACTTTCCTGGAGTCAAAGGAATAGAGGTCATGATAGGCTCAGGTGACTTCTAGCCCCAACTATTCCATGATAGTTTTGGGCATGAGGTTGTGAGAAGCCCCTGAATCCATCAAGCAGTTGTGCAGTTCCTTGTCATGTATGTTCAAGGAAGTGTAGAAGGGAGGTGATGAATCATTCCTATCTTCTACCATAGGACCTAGGATAACTACAGGCTTTTCATCTTGCAAATTGATGGAGTCTGTGGGAAGGCATGAGACCTCAGACTGTAAAAGCTTAGAGAAGCGTTTTTTGAACCCTTCATGTCTAATCAATTCGGTCAGGGGCACAGGGATTCTGATCTTTTGAATTTCATGCTCGAAATTAAAAGAAGATGTAAGCTTTAGGATTTATCTTATTTCAGGAACATGAATCTGGACTATGGGAGAGAGAGGTTGGGCCTTCTTACCTCTGTAACTGTCTGCTACTTCATTAGCAGGTTTCTTTGTTCTAGTGAACTGCTTAGGAACATCAGGTGCTGCTGTCTTTTTCTTGGACCTCAGGTTATACCTGCCTTGGCTGCCACTAGCCTTGTCTCCCTTGCTAAGTTCATTTAGCTGACTGTCCATGAGAGACTCCTGATATGCTAATTGAGTGAGATGAGGAAAAGGAGGAGTGTCTCCGAAGCAGTGGATTTCAGGATCAAGCTCATCTGTTTCCCCTTCTTCCTCATTAACCACAAAATTGTTTTGAAAAGGGGCCTGAATTTTCTGGTCTTCTCTGTGTCTTCCCCTCTCTCTTTGCATAGTCAGGGAAGCAACATTGTTTGGCCTCTTGAAACCTCCTTTTTTTTCGACATTTTGAGGGCCTTTGTATGCTTGCCTTCCTTCCACCTTCATTCTCTCCATCTTTGCAGACAGAGACTTCACCATCTTGGTCAATTCATCCACTTGAGGGTGGGGCACCGATGGGCCAGAGGTTGAGGCTTCAGACCTTCCCTTTCTCCTGTCTGCGTCAGCCTTGTTCCTCAATCTATCAGCCTCTAATACATTGGATTCCACCTCTATGGCTGCATCCTGCATTTTGGCTAAGGAGGTGGCTCTTCTTTCACTCAATAGAAGACAAAAATCAGGGCCGAATTCACTAGCATAAGAAATTTTGGCAGAGGCTTCTGAGGGCTTTATCTCAGCAGGAATCTTATTATACATCTTGTTAAATATTTTGGAGAAGTCAGAGACAGACTCTCCTTCCATCTTCTTCAAAGACCCGAACTCTGTCATGTAATACATGAAATCCTTCCTATCTCCCCACTACCTCAGGAAAACACTATCGAGGGCTTCAATCCCAACAATAGATCCAGGGGCTAATCCTCTAAACCATTTCCTCACCTCGCCATCCAGGATCTAGACAAAAAATATCATCCAGACATCTTCATTTTCAATGTTCAGGTTGTCTGCATAACTATAGAAAGTAGCCAGGTGCTCTTCCGCAGTTATGTCCCCTTCCCCAGTGAACTTGGGCATATACTTCAAGTAATCTCCAGCAGGGAGAGGATTCATAAGATGGGGTAGGGTTAAGAGATCATATCTGGCAGTGACTATGACATCCATCCTGGTTAGAGGGGGATTAACACCAGCCATGTGAACAACAGGTGTGGGGTAACTAGGAGGAGAAGGAGTTCACGAAGGGGCTACTAGGAACGCGTCTCTTAGTGGAATGGGAAACAATAGGGGATTTAAGGAGAAGGCTAACGGGCCTAAGTCAGTAGACGCTTCTCTTTGTGCAGAAGTGGCAAGAATAATAAGAGGAGGGGTGATAAAGATAGGATTGGGGCAATATTCTATGGTCCTGGGTCTACGCCCAAGTACAACTTCAGGTGAGAGGGGAGTGATAAGGATTTCTCCCTCCAATCCCAGACCAGGAGGGGAAAACTCAGCAGGAACACTCCCGAAATTCAGGAAATGGGAAACCTCATAAATAGGTTTGTTAAGAGATTGAGGAGGAGAAAATGAAGTTCCTACAGAAAGATATGGTGGATTACCTGGTTTGGCGGTGGAAGCTCCACCTTCAGAGGCCTTTCCTTTTCTGAGAACCACCTCCGGATCAGCTTCAGGTGTAGCTAGAGGCAGCTGTGGATGGGACCATGTGTGTCTGCCCCTGAAAGACACAATTAACACGATAGGTTCACCCCAGTGGATTCGTCACAATGGAGTTGCCAGGTGCATAGTAGCAATATTCAAAGGCTCTGATTCCTGATGCACCTTCAGAATCAGAGGATCAATGTCGTTCAATCCCGGGGAAAATTTTCAACTTCATCCCCATCAACGACGCCATAAATGTTAGTGTTAGAAGTCACTCCCAGATTGCTTGCAGGAGCAGAACCCAATGACCATCAGTTTTATGTCACGATAGTTTTAATGGGTGATCAAATGCGTAGAGACTCGAGAGATATCTCTCTAACTCGGGGACTGGGTCTGATATGTAAGGAACAAAGGAGGTCTTGATCTAACTTCAGTCAGTGAGTTGATTAAAAGATGAGCAGGTGAAAGGCCTGTTGCCTAAGGTAGTTTGCTCACTCCTCTCACCAAGTCTTCCACCTACTCATCTTTTAATCAACAAACTAACTGAAGTTAGATCAAGACCTCCTTTGTTCCTTACATATCAGACCCAGTCCCCGAGTTAGAGTGATATCTCCTGAGTCTCTACTCATTTGATCACCCATTAAAACTATCGTGACATAAAACTGATGGGAGTTGGGCTCTGCTCTTGCAAGCAATCCGGGAGTGACTTCTAATGCTAACAGATAGAAAAACCCATCTGTCCCTGCAAATGCATACCTAACATACATCTACAACATATCATAAACACATAAAGACATTCACACAACACATAATAATATGCAGGAAAACTGCCTCTGTTTGTATTAACATAAAATGCCTCTTTTACAATGTGTTTGAGCTCAGACTACAACAGAGTCTCGTCTCCTTCTCTCCTCTTCTCTAACTCTCGTTGATCTCTCCTATATCTGTCTCTCTATTAAAAACAAGATCAAAAAGATCTTTTTACATGAGGGGCTCTTCGAGCTCTTCCCTCCAAGCTACCTACCCTATTCAATTACATTAAATCTACATTGAATGGGTTGTCTAGTCCATATTGGAGATAGATCCAACCTTACAAACATTTAATACAAATTTCAAATTCAAAATTTGAAATGAGAGGGTTGCGCCTCTCCTTCTTGATTAAATGTGCTCTGTGTTGGCTGGCTCGCTGGTGCATGGCTGGCTTGGGAGCAATGCTATTGCATCGCAATATTAACCCCTCTCCATGGTTCATTAGTTATTATTATATTTTTTTTGTTTAATAAATCCTGACATTAGTTAATAAGGCCTAATAAATAAATAAGAATAAGTAAATGTAAGAAGACCTAATAGAAGTTTCCACTTCTAGAAAGATATTCCTCTAGAAGTTTCCTTACAAGACATAAATAGTATAAATAAGAGTAGGAGGAATTGTATATTTTTTCTTGGATATTAATGTAATAGATCTATGTTATGTTGGAGGCTACTCCCTTGAAGAGGCAAGTGAACATTTCTATCATAATAATGTTTCTCTTCCTAGAGATTATTCTGGTATTCTTCTTATATTTTTTTGGATATATCATTATTATTTTGTCATTTCTTACTAGATATTTTATGTTCTACATTATATATTGTAGCAGGAATATTGCACGTGGTTTTTACAATAATGAGTCCTGACAATTTGAAGCCATGTTAGGTACTCATGTACAAGAATAAATGCATAGCAACTGTAAAAAAGTGAGGTAAAGAAGGAAAACCCAGTGGGAACAAACCCCCCCTCAAAATATGTTTCTAACAAGAAAAGAATGCTAGAATGTTCAACTACTAAGATGATGTATCCCTCAATCCTAGAATGTCCCTCAATGAGACAAACTTTTGTTTGGTGAAAGGATTTTTGAATATGTCTTCCACCTACTCTGAATATGGATACAACTGCATATCAATGACTCGATCCTGAATCTGTCCTCGAATAAATTGCATATGAACCTCAATGTGATTGATCTACTTCCTCTGAAATGGATCTCTACAAATCTTGAGACTACTATGATTATCACACCATATAACTATCAGACAATGAAAATGAACTCCTAACTCTGTAAGAAACTGTTACAACCAAATAACCTGAGTAGTAACATTTACTACACCCATGTACTCTACCTTTGTTGATGACAAAGAAATTGTTGATCACTTCTTACTTGACCAACATATAGGTCCTAATATAAGGTAGAGGACATATCTTGAAGTGGAATTGCAATCATTAATATAGCCTTCCCAACCTGAGTTTGTGTAACCAACAAGATCCAAGGAAGATCATGTTGCATAATGTATACCAAAACTAGTAGTCCCCTTGATATATTTGGGAATCCTCTTTTATACCTTCCAATGAAGCTCATGAGGCTCCTACATGTACTTTGAAACTGATCCAACTGCATCATATATGTTCGGTTGAGCGTGTGTAAGGTAGAGAAGACTCCCCACCAACTTTTGATATCTAGTACAATCAACCATAGGTGATGCACTAACATCCTCTAGTCTAACCCTTGAGTGAAAGGGTGTTGGAGATGGATTTAAATATGTCATATGAAACCTATAAATTATATATATGAAATAATTTGACTAATACATATTGATTCTTGAATCGTTCTAAATGATTTCAATACCAAGAAAGTAATGTAACAGTCCCATATATTTCATAGAAAACTTGTCATGCGGTCTTCACTATAGAAATGGAGGCAGAGGAGCTCCCTGTGATGAGTAAATTATCTACATATAGAATTATCAGTAGAAGATAATATTCTTTCCTCATAATATACACATTAGCATATGATCTACATATAAGAAAACCTCTAGAGAGAAGATACGAGTGCATTTGAGCATACCATGCATAAGGTGCTTGATTAAGTTTGTAAAATGACTTCCTCAACCTGCAAACTAATGATGGATCCTAAAAATATCCCTCTAGATGCTCCATATATATCTTCACATTAATATCTCCATGTAATAATGCATTATTCACATCCATATTGTGTACCTCCCACTTTCTAGTTGTTGTAATAGTTAGAGATAACCGAATGGAATCAATCTTGACAACCAATGCCATATATGTTGCAATTTATCCATCAACATGCCTCTTTGTATTGAAAATCCACTTACATCTAGCAAACTTCATGTTGGAAGGTAGAGGGACCAACTCCCATGTGTTGTTCTCTATCAAAAAATTGTACTCCTCTTTCATACATTCCTCCCAATGGGGGTTTCCTTTATCCCTTGCATAAGAATGATGATCTAATCTAAGTACCATATAACAATAAATAGGAATAAATGGCTCCATGGTAGAAAAATATTTTGGAGGCTCCACAAACTCAAATCTGTTTCTTCGTGGATCAGTAGGATCACCCACTAGATCACCTGCTTCCTGAAGAGTTTGTTGCGCCCATCGTGGTTGATGCTATGGACCAAACACTTCTTTTTTATGATAATAAATATCATATATATCATATTCATATATATTAATGAAATAATTCTAACGGAGTTCCACAATTAGTGGTGGTGGAGATGGAGGTGTGGACTGCTCCAGAAGTACCTGTCAAGGACCCTCTTCAAACTTAACACTCCTTTGAATGAATAATGTATATGAAGTAGTATGTAATTATAACCTATATCCATTCAATCACTATGCATATCCAACACAAATAAACTCCTTACTCTAAGATTCCATATCTTTCCTCCTATCGGAAGGGATCTTATCAGATGCATGGGAACCAAAAATTCTGAAGTGAGTGACTTCCGATTTCTTCATGCTCCAAGACTCATATGGAGTGACTCCCTTCACTAATTTATGAGGAAATATATTATCTATTTACGCTGCAAAGTTGATAGCTTCATCCTTTTATTACTCATAATCACCCTGAAATTGCAAGAGGATAAGCTCAGTACCCATCAAAAGGTTTGTGAATGTAAATAAGTGATTAAAGGTCAAATGGACAAAGCTTAGTCTAAGAATTTTTTAACACAGAAATCTCGGCTAGCATGCATAAGAAAATGAGGTTTTGATTAACTTCAATCACTAGTTTAGGTGTAAAAGTGATTAGGAAGAAGACTTGGTGACGAAGGTAGATAAGTCTGATATGAGCATCAAGCCTTCAAGCAACTAGGAGAAGAAAAATCCAATCACGGGAACTTCTTGAACTTAAAGTTTAAAACACTGAAAAACATTCATAGCAACATTATAATCAAACATTCATTATAACAAAACCACAACATCTCATATGGATCATACAATCATGAGAATTTCAGAATAAGAGGCAACAAGATGATGAAAGGAAACTAACTTCTATTAATTAAAATGTCTCAAGTCCAATACACAACCAGAGAATAACTTTACTTAGTCAAAATATTACAATCAGGGAGCTCTACTCAACCCTTCGAATCTCTCTAATCATTCAAAATATGTATTTATAATAAAAATACAATAGGAAACAACTAGAGGTGCAATTTGGCCTTCTTATCCTATGATTCTACAAAACAACTACAATTCTTACATCTGTACTAACAGATCTAACAAAGCTTCTACAATTTAGGAGCCATGTTGGAAACCACTCTAACAAGAATTCAATGGCATGTATTTCAGCTTGGGTGCATCCTTCTCCAGTGCCGCATGTCTTCCAATCTTGTATGATTCTCCACAACTGCCACCTATTGATCCTTGGCTCCCTCCACATCATCAAAATCAAGAAGGAGTCATGAATTCAAACCTTTGACTATAAAGGATAGTTTGTAGCACCATTATGTAGCGCATTCAATAGCTAATTCTATAGCACCCTTTTTAAAACAACTCTGCATATTTTGTAGTGCCTCCTTTGAAATAGTTATGTAGTTTCCATAACGCCATTCCTTTGTAATAGCTCTGCACATTCTGTAGTGTCATTCATATATAACATCTCTATAGATTTTGTAGCGCCATTCTTGTGTAGCAACTCTGCAGATTTCGTAGCTCCATTCATGTGTAACAACTCTGTAGATTCCGTAGCACCTCCTGTGAAATATATTTGTAGTTTCCGTAGCGCCATTCCTGTGTTTTTCTACGATATTTCGTAGCACCTTTGGTAGCACAATTGTAGAACAACCTGTATAGACGATTCCATAGTGCCATGGAACTATAGAATCTCTATGTTTTTTTTGTGTGATCTAACAATTCTTCAAAAACCATAAAAAATTAGTTGATGGAATAGGAGCTTGTAGATGCTTGTATAGGTGGAAAAATCATACCTCCTTGAATATTTCAAACTTGCAAAATAGTGATCATACACAAAAATGGATCCATCATCCCCCCATCTACTTCCCTAATCTATCACTCCTCCTTGTTGTAGGAGAACTTCCCTTTGTCATGTAAGCATCTCTCTTTTTAACAGGGGTACTCTTTTCTACTGCTGGTCCATCTCTTTCTATTGCAGCTTGTACTAGAACATTTAAGTTCCTCTGAGAGAAATCATTCTTGAATGGATGCAAGTCTTCCTTGAGCTTCCTGTTTTGTGATTGAATACTTTTTTTTTTCATGTACAGAGTCTTAAGTTTTCTATGGAGAGGTGAGAGTATTCTTGTTGTAAACCTTGCCAAATCAAGGGTTTCATTGTACATGTCCATGAGCTCCTTCATCTTTCTTCTCTCAGTTAAGCTTTATGCCTTCAATAGTCCAACTTCCTTTCTAACATCCTTGAGTTTTCTAATCAATCTTTTGAAAGTAGGGTTGTCAGGGGGAGTGTTGATGTTGATAACCTCATTAGCCTTCTTAGTGGATTTACCTTTACCTTTATCTTTCTGTTGAACAAAGGATTTGGCTATAACCTCAATAGACTCTTCAATGGCTTCATATCTACCTTTAACTTTCTTTGGGACTGAAACCTTGGGTATGGATTTTTCTTCAACAAATTCTTTGTGGGTTGATGATATAGTAAAAGGCCTTCTCACTTTGGTCTTAGATGTTGGAGAAGGTGAAGGGAAATTCAATTTTATCCCCATCTTTGTTGTGGTTTTGGTCGATGAAAGAACTTCTTCCAATTCAGGTGCAGGAGGAGGTGAAAATTCTCTTTGTGGGGAGTGATGAACCTCCCTCTCTTCTTCTTCAATTTCCTTAGGGGTTTCTTTGTCTTGGGTAGTAGGTTTTCTTTTTCTCTTCTTGCTTGTTCTTGATGGGGAAACACTACTAGATAACAAAGGGATCTGCATCTTGGATTGAGGGGTAGAGGCTATATCTAGCTGCATATTGGACGAGACAATGAATTGTTCCCAAGAAATATTCATTTTCTTGAAATCTTCCATAACAACATCTTGATCAACCCATAGTGGAAAAAACTAGTGTCCACAGTCTTGGACTTGGCTTGGACTCTATCAGGCATGTTTCCCATACTTCTCAATAGATAAAAAAGGATATTCATTGAATCCTTACAAGCGAAATGTAGCAATAATCTTATGTGATATTGGTATATCATGTTAAATCTTCCCTCACATGTAAAATATCTCTGGATAATCTTCAACATTTTATCAAATCCTTCAACTAGGTCTCTCCTAGGCACTCCCTTAGACAAATTGTCTTTCTGATAGTCTGGTTTGAGAAAATACTTGGAAAAGGCTGCATTGAGGATCATGGATTTGAACCACCTCCCACCTGTGTTGGGTATCTCAGTGACTACTGCAATAGAGGCCTCAGATACCTCAAAATCAAGGTTTCCTAACTTGGTCTTAATTCCATCAAAATGCAATGCAAACTGCATTGCTACTTCAAGGTGTTCCCTCTGCATGTTTTGACAAAAAGAGAGGCAACCAACCCCTTGGAAAACCTCCCCGACCATAGGCTCAACGTCAAACAGATGCATGTAAGAAGGCTCAGTATTGACCATGCTCCCTCCCTTGTGAGGCTTCTTCCTTTGAGGTGTATCCATGGATAGAAATAGGGGATCAAAGACTATAATGCTATGAGGGGTAAAGAAAACAAACAGAGGAAAAGATATATGACGTTTCAAGGTGATCAATGGCTACTATTTCAGGGATTTTCCTCCAACTCACTTTTGAATTAACAATAGACTGGTCTGATGGTTTTAAAAAATGACAGAAAGAAACTCTGAGAAAATGTATGTAAGGATGCACTATTTAGGTTTAGACTGTCATTATCACACCATACAAGGTCATCAAAGCTTTAAAACATAGGGGATTCTATCCTCCTCACTGCCAACATACTTTGAGATAAAAACGTAGGATGAGAGTGAATAAGGGAGGCTTATGCATGGATATGTGAACACAAAATATGGCACTGATCTAACAAGTAAAATGCAGCACTAGGACAGGGGATCTGTAGCGTAGTTTTGGCATTGATTTATGTAGTGCAGTGTGGACACATGAGCCAAGTGGACGAATGGGAATTCAAAGCTACGAAGAATAATGTCTTGACCTTAGTATAGTAAAAATTCATTTGGAAAATGGATATGGAGTCTGTGGCAGAAGAGGTATAGAGGCTAGTAGGTGGGAGAAGATGCAACCTGCAGCTCTAGATACTACCAAAAGATACAATAGGGGTATCTTAACACTTTTCCATGCATATAAAAAGGATCATGAAATACCTTTAGGTTATGGTTGATGAGTGGAATATATGAAGAAAGATATTGAATTGTTACATCCACCTCAACCTCCAATTCAGCTCGAACAATCAATCTTGTAGCGCAATTCACATTTTTGTCTGAACTAGTGGTTACAGTAGTGCTGAACTTAGGAGGGAAATTTCAAATTGATAAACAATTAACAACCTCATAAATGACCAAATATCAATATTCCTTTTGAAGACAAGGGTGTTGAAAACAATGAAAGACATGACATCAACTGATGATGGAGAATGATGGTAAAGGAGCATAAGGATAGAGGTGTGCTACAGAAACGCCTAGTGGGTTGGCAATGCCCTTTTCAAGTTTCATTTGACTCCTTAATGGGAATAGGGACAACATGGAAATGATAAAGAGCATGAGTGGATGGAGTGACTTGTCATATTATTAGGATAATGGGGTCGATGATGCTTGGTGTCAAGTCAAACGATGAGTCAAAGGATATAAACAATAAATTGAACCTAGGCTATAACCGTATGTGTGGGCCAAAAATATGAGATAAAACCCAAGTATTTATTTGTTCATACTAACCTAAGAAAATAAAAAAAACAAAAATAAATCAAAACTAAATACTAAATGATAAAAATTAAAACCTAAGGGACAAAGGACCCATGCCAAATTCATGTGATAACACATCCCATAACTTTGGAGGTAGTTCTCTAGCCTGCAACATATAGTTGGCCATGTATTTCAATGTCTCATTCTTTCTTTCCACTACCCCATTTTGTTGTGGGGTATATGAAACTTTGTGTTGAAAATTTATACTTGATTATGAACAAAGATGCTCAACTTCCTTATTCACATAATCTCCTCAATTTTCTTTATAGAGCTTCTTAATCCTCTTCTTTGTTTGGTTCTCAACTAGATACTTGAAATATTTAAGACACTCAAAGAACTTAGATTTTCATTTGAGAAAGTAGACCCATGTCTATCTTGAAAAATCATCAATGAAAGTAAGAACATACTTATATTTACTGATCGATCGTTGTGGAAAAGGACCTGTAATGTCACTTTGAACCAACTCTAGAAGTGATGATTCCCTCCATTCTTTACCTATGTTGAACTTATCCTCGGGATGTTTTCCTAGTATGCAACCCTGGAAAACTCCATCTGTGTACTGAAAGTGGGGTAATCCATATACCATTCCACCCTTACTAAGATAATATACATATTTAAAATTTAGATGCCCAAACCTATCGTGCCACAACTTGGACTCTTCATTAACATGTGTTATAAGAGATACATAATCAAATTTATGAGTGAAGTGAGAGAAGGTGTAAAACCTCGAAGGGTGATTAGCCTCACCAATAAAAAATTTTGAACCATATGACAAGTCATAAATAATAATTGAGTCTGAAGTGAACTCCACCTTCTTCCCTGAACCTGAATGGGTGATTTGATAGATGGAGAAAAGATTCATTGAAAGATTTGAAACATTAAGTACATTATGAAAGAATCCATGGTCTAGATCAAATCTACCCTTATCCTCGATGGTCTAGAACAAGTCTCCAAGCATGAGAAAAGTCTATCCGATGAGGCCATGTGATGGGTAGCCCATGAATCAAGAACCAAATCATTAGGAGAAGATGAAATAGAAAGTAATGCATGACCATTACCTTTTTATGATGATGTATTTTTCCTTCCATTATCTAGAATAAAATCCTCGAGGTGATGTTTCTCAAGTGTTTTTGTGATGAGATCTATGGTATTTTTCATGCAAGAAATATCAGGATGGAACCCCTGATTATAATAGGAACACTTTGAATTCTCCTTCTTTCCTTTTGATTCCTTGGAAATCGAACTTTGATCTGTGGAATTTTGTTTACCTTCATTCTTTTTCTCTAGGTCCTTCTTACACTTGTTCTTCTGCTTATTCTTCTTTGAACTTCCTTGAGATGTAAGTGCATGGGGATTGGAGTTCTTAAGTGCCCCTATTTGTATGAGATTTGATTGATCATGGATAAGTGAATCAATGAAATCATATAGGGATGAAATATTCCATGTATATCCCATAGCTAACCTTATAGTATGCAAAGAAGTGTAGACATAATACTCTAGTCCTAGTTTTGTTAGAGTTGAAAATATTAAATGTTCATTTTTGTTATCAATTCCGCAAGCCTTAACATGAGAAATCAAAGTTCTAAAATTATAGAATTAGTCTTGTAGGGTCTCAAAAGATATTGGATTCAATGCATGTATATCATTCTCCAACTGTTTACCACTTAGATTGTCTTGATTTCCTAGAAAATCCATCAACTTTGTTCAAACATCGTTAGAAGTCTTGCAAGTATCAACATGAAAGAGGAGATCTAGACAGATGCTCAAGAAAAGTATCCCATAGGATTCATCCATTGTGTTCAAGTATTTTTATTTCTCTATGGCTGAAGTAGGCTTGACCTCATTCCTGATGTTGATCCTATACAAACCCTTTCTTCGAAGTAGAATCTCTCTCTCTTGGACTTCCACTCAAAGTAGTTGAAGGGTGTCAAGATCAATTAAGAAGATGGTTGATCCATAGTCCTCTATGGGTTGTCCAACCTGACCTATAAACCTGAAATAAAAGTGAATACTCCCTCACAATAATGTCTCTGATACAATGTAGTATTAAACCACAATCCAAGACCTAATTGTGAGAAGGAAATACTATAGTAGTTAATTGTGAAAGAGAGAGAAGAGAGAGAAAAATTGAATCAATATTCACACATAGGATACTAAGAAACCAAATCTAATCATAATGTATTTATACTTGATAATGAGTACAATATATAGGACTCTCCACATGAGGGGTAATGTGTACTAGGTTGGTATTTCCATGTGCATGCTCAAGTAAAAAAAGTAACTTCTCCCAATAGCAACAATTAACTAAAGTCAAAAGTTGCTAATAATAAGAAAAGATAAAAAAATATAGGTGACAAGTTACTGAGAACTCTACATGAAGTCAATATGCATTCCATAATAGAAAAAAATCTTCTAGAATAAGACTACAGTCCAAGAATGAAGCTATAGTCCTAACTGAGTGAGAATTTGCTAATTATGGAAAGTCACTAAATAAGTGAAGTGAGTTAACTGCAAGTATTAGATGGGTAATGTGAAATTCCATAGCGGGGTGATATTATTACTAAAGTGCGCTCTATATCCATGAAATAAGATTTATATTTCCTAAAATAAAGGAAAAAAGAATTATCTCCTAAAAAATAGGAATTTTCTTAATGGTGGATACAAATAGAAATTGACCTAATGGTATCTAAAAAATAGGAATTTTCCTAATGGTGTTTTATGATCCCATGGTTTTGGAAAACCATGAAATTTTCCCATGGTATTACATATAGGAATCCACCAACTAAAAATAGACTTGCTATAAATAGAATTCCTCTTAAATAGTAGGAAAAATGGAAAAAATGAGTATGTCACTAAGTATGTAGTTGAGCATGTACCAAAAATATTCTCCTTCCAATAGAATCAATCCCATGACCCTTCTTTTCTCCACTATGGGATTTAGGTCTTGTCTTCTCCAAATTACAACCCTCCCATAAGTTCTCCCTCTGATTTCTCTAATGCACGTGTCTGTACCTTCTCTTGCACCTGCACTACACACCCCCTCAGGAAGGTGCTCGGCTTGTCCTTGTCTCTTATATCAGAAGGAACTTGGGTCAAATAGAAAAATTAGGTGATGGCACTCTTTGTACCTTTAGTTAAAAATTTGTATTATCTTATTCAAACCTCCCATACTTCCATTCATTGAGGGTAGTTGGTTGTTCAACTACCATCCCCCTTATCATTAATTGTTTATATTGAGTTGCAAGCTATAGGATATATGGTTATTTCATCCACATTATTATTAAATATGGATTGGGATCTTTTACACATGAATCCCATTTCTTTCCCCTCACTAATCCCTCTCATGGTATCATGTTCAATACTTAATGATTTCACCCATTAGTCAGTTTGTTGGCATTCTCAACTGAACATAAACACATGTATAATGGTTATACACCATGGCATGGAATTCATTAGTCATCATTAATTACATATAATTTAGGGGATTAAAAATGGGGATGTTACAATCCCCTCCCCCTTAAAAGGAATCACCATACTCAATTATTCTTCAACACCTCAACAAAATTTTTGATCCATTCATCCTTTAGCTACCTCAACAAGTATTGTTTTCCTTGCAGTCTATTCCTCACTCAGACTCTTGGAATTTCAGCATTGTGCATACAACAATTTTCACACAACATACATAATAATCACAGTTTTTAATTTCATGCATGAAAAATTTCACTACTGTTCGAAATTCAAGAGGAACATATGTATGTCAACAAAATACTTATCTGTCCAATTCATGGATATACATCCATATGGATGTGGCCTTTACTTGGATCACTATATTCCCTTGAAATACCCAATGTGATCATGATCCCAATCAACAAATGATGAGATTTATCTAAGTCTCCTCTTCCTTGTGGTTAGTCACTATTGACAGGTCTGAAAGGAATGTCAATCAAGTAAGGGAGAACGCTCGATGGTAAGTCCCAATTAGACTCACTCTTGGTTGGGACAACATTTCTGACCAGTATATTGGCTTGGTTGCCACTCTAAGTTTACTATCTAAATATGAATCTGAGAACTAAAGGTTCTCAGATGAATTAAAATACAGAACTAAACAGAATCATGCTATATAAAACTATTCTAAGATGCAATCCTAGACTAAACTAATCATATCCCTATCAAGAGAAGAATAAAGAAGATTGAATAGAGTTACAAATAATGACTTTTAAATTAGAAAGAGTTCATATATTCAAATAGTAGATGAGCACAATAGTATTATCAAAGAAATCGCAATTAGTTCTTATTTTCCTTAAATAATATTACAACAACATTCAATGGAAAAAACTATGATTATCCGAGCATACAAGAAAATTGCAGAAATAGTCCATACAATAAGAATTGCAATACTCAAATAAAGGACAAATGCATTGAAAAAAGTCTCAAATACATTCACCACAATCAAATATTCATGGAATGTCTATTATTATTTATTAATATGGAAGTAAAATTATTATTGATCGAGGAGGATCTCGATGGCCACCCACCTTTTCCAACTAGCTCAAAATAGTTTTTTGACAACTTACTATTTTTAGCATTTTTTTGGTTCCTAAACTTCCAGAGCCATTTTGAGAGCCCAAACGATGTTTTTTCATGATCAGGCACCTGAATGATATTATAAGTATATTATTGAGCCCCATAAATGAATATCCTCGTCAATACCTTTCCAACGATCTATCATGCACCGTAAACATAAATCGTATGGAAAAGTTACGACCCCCAGGAAGTTGATGTACTAATTTACCCCAATGGGGCCACATGACTTTTGGTGCTTCATCTCCTAGGGTTATGTTTTTGGATGTATAAGGTTTTGGAATTCATGTTTATTGTAGAAATGTCTTAGAGCCTCATTGTACTCATATTCTTGTGAATGAGCATAGTCGTCACATCTCTTCTCAAAGATAAGATTCCACCATTCTAACAAGCTTGTTTTCAGTCTGTATTTTATATTTTTCAGCATATTTCTTATTGAATAGAAGTTAAGTTTTACTCTATCTCTGTTATTTTTCAATATGTCTTTCTGTTAATATTATAAAACTGTGGTTTCATTCCATTATGTTCATAAATCTAGATCAGTGGTATCAGAGCAGTCTGCTCCTCATTGTTTTTTTTAATGCATGTCCTGAACACGATCAAGGTATAGAGAGTTAGGTATCAAGTTTATTTCTCTTGAGTATAACTGCTCTCGCATGATCAAGAACCCATCCATGGCAGAAGAAAAGAAAGAAGACGAGACATGAAATCCTTTCAAAATATTTCTTGAGGAAGCCCTTGAGTGATAGAGGAACAAGATGATGGACAAATTTGCACAAATCCTTCAATGACTTTCGACAAATGATGCATCCATCTCAGTCGGAGGCGCCACCCCCTTGAAGGTACGAATCAAATTTAATATTCCTATATTTTAAGGTCAATTAGATGAAGATGTCGTAGATAAATGGGTAAACCTTCTAGAAGGGTATTTTTATGTCCGCACCTTTTTCGATAGAGAAAGGATTACATTTTCACTTCTCAAGGTCCTCCCCCATGTCAAATATTGGTGGGACACTTTCTATGAGAGAAAGGAAATAGGGGGATCCACATTATTTGCAGTTGTACCAACCTGGGGTTTCTTCATGGATGTTCTTAAGGAACAATACTACCCTATTGGAAGTTATGATGACTTGTATACAAGATGGACCACCCCACAATAGGAAAGAGACCAAACAGTGCTAGAGTTCATTAATGTCTTCCATACATTTTGAACCAAGTTGGGTATCAAATATTCTGAGTGACATATGGTGCTCAAGTACCACGATGGTCTGCATAGATACATCCAGAGAAAAATGAATTTTTTTCACATCTCATCATTGGGAACGACCTATCAATATGTCATGAAAATAGAGTAGAAGTTGAAACAAAAGATGTCACAGTTTTGGTCTGGGAACCCATCATAGCAGAAGCAGGGCAAGGGCAGCCCCAACCTGCATAAAAAAAGACAGAGAAAAGATGGGAAACCTCAAGAAAACGATTCCAATCCACAAGAAAAGAGGGACAATGGGAAGACAAAGAAAGATACCGGGAAGTAGTGTGAGTTCCATAAGAGCCCTTGGCATAACACTATTTATTTCCACTCAAAGAATTCATTAGTGGCTGAGGTAAAATCCTTTGAATCAGATGTGGGTTCCGACTCTAAGTGAGAACCAGAAAAGGGAAGATGGATCATTGACATAGAACCCAGAGCCTTCATTTCTAGTACCAAGATATAGCCCAATGAATCTGATGAGCTAGAGGAAGGCGAGCACCTCTTTCATTCAAAAATGTGGGTAAAAGGAACTATGTTGCACTTATTCATTTATAGTTGTAGCCAGAAGAACCTTATTTGAGTAGACGTTGTCAAGTGGCTAGCTATGCCGACAACACCACACCCACAACCCTACACCATCGGATGGCTCTATCAAGGAAGTAATCTTTGCGTCATCTAACAATTCCACCTGTTGTATGAAATCAAGCCATTCAAAGATGAGATATTTTGTGATGTTTCTCCCATTGAGGTTTGTGATGTTCTTTTGGGACAACCTTGTTTATGGAAACATCTTGTTGTATATGAGTTTAGGCCTCACGATGTTATTATTACTTTGAATAGGAAATTGTACAGGATTCCTGAGGTAGTCCCACCTAGTGCTATTTCCTTGATCTATTCCAAGCAATGCGGGAAGTTCATTTCTCAGACCGAGAAGTTTGTATTCTTCGTAATTTTCTCTCAGAGTGAGCGAAAGGTTGCAGCCACATCCATGGCCTTTGTAGTCAACCTCTACATGCATTATAAGCAAGTAGATAAGGTCGTCGAAGAATACAAAGACATCTTCTCATCACCTATTAGGGTACCTCTACACTATCAGGACAAACAACCTATGGATCTTAGCCACGGTGCATTGATACCCAATGGACTAGTCTATCGCTGCTCTTTACTAGAAAATGAGGAGATCAAGTGTCAGATCAAAAAATTGCTCCGTAAGGGGCACATCTGACCCAACTCATTACCTTGTGGAAGCCCAATCATGCTAGTGCAGAAGAAACATGGGACTTGGAGAATCTGCATTGATTACTGGGTCCTAAATAAAATCACAGCTAGGAACCAATACCTGATTCACCAAATAGATGATCTCCTTGATCAACTCAAGAGGGCCAAATAATTTAGTAACATTGATCTGAAGTATGGCTACCATCAGGTCCCAATAGAACAGATATATGTATGTAAAACCGCCTTCAAGTCAAAAGAATTTATTTTTGAATGGTTGGACACACCCTTTGGTTTGACAAATGCCCCAACAACTTTCATGAGGTTAATGGATGATATATTGCTTCCTTTCACTAATTATTTTGTGTTGGTGTATCTTGATGACATCCTGATCTAAAACAAGACTTGGGAACAACACTTGCATCATATTCAACAGGTTCTGCACACTCTACGACAGCACAAGCTATATAACAACTTGGAAAAATGGTCCTTCAACATGGACAAGGTCCAATACCTAGGATACATTGTTTATGCGCATGTTGTGCATGTTGATCCATCCAAGATGAAGTCATCCATGATTGGCTAGCTCCAACCATGCTCACTAAACTTCAGATCTTCTTGGGCCTTGCCAATTTCTATTACAAGTTCTTGGGATTCTCCCATATTACATGGGCCCTCATCCAATTAACCAGGGGTGGTGGTAAGGAAAAATTTGTGTGGGGCATGTCCCAAAAAAAATTGTTTGATGATCTAAAGTAGCGCCTGTGCTTCGTCCCAGTGCTTCCATTACCTGACTTGCAAAAACCCTTTGAGATTGAGACAAATGCTTCAGACTATGTTTTGGGCGTAGTCATCACTCAACACAACCACCCTATGACCTACCATTGTGAGACACTATCAGTTGTCATCCGTAAGTACCCTACTTATGGAAAAGAAATGTACTCTGTTGTGTGAGTCTGTCGCTAGTGGAGGTATTACATTCTCAGGAAGGAGACAATCATCCACACTAATCATAAGCCACTGTAGTTCATCCAGACACAAGGAAAATTGCAGAATGATCTCCATCAGAAGTGGTCCACCTATTTGCAGCAGTTCCACCTCAACATCAAGCATAAAACAAGAATTACCAACTGAGTAAATTATTGCCTCAACTGAGCCCCATTCGTGACACTCACCACAATGCTCAATTCTTGTGGCCACGAGATCTCTAGATGGCCCCACCTCTATGAGACAGATCCTGACTTCGCCAACACCTACCAGATGTTGGGCACAAACATAATAGTCACTAATTTCCATCTTCACGATGGTTTGTTATGCCATCTAGGCCATCTCTTAATTCCATCAAGTGAGCAAGTGAAGATGTTTTTGGAATCCCACTACAGTCAGATGGCAGGACACTTCGACGTGGTAAATAAAGTGGCAGTGTTGTAATGACATTTCTACTAGCCAAAACTTTGGTAGAATGTCAACAAGTATATCCGGTCCTACAGTGCTAAATGAAGCTCCTCGTCAATACATTTCCAACAAACTATTGTGCACCCTAAACGAAGATCATATGCAAAAGTTACGACCCCAGAAAGTTAATGTACAAAATTACCCCAACGGGGCCCATGTGACTTTTGGTGCTTCATCTCATAAGGTAAGTTTTTTGGATGTCTAGGGTTTTGACATTCAATTTTATTGTAAAAAGGCCTTCAGAGCCTCATTGTACTTATCTTCTTGTGAATGAGCATAGTCGTCACATCTCTTCTCAGAGATAGGCTACCACCATTCTAGCAAGATTCTTTGTAGTCTGCATTTTACAGTTTTCAAAATATTTCTTATTTAATAGAAGTCAAGTTTTATTGTGTCTCTGTTAATTTTCATTGTGACTCTGTGTTAATATTATAAATATGTGGTTTCATTTCATTCCACTCATAAATCCATATCAATTATCTGTCATGCCAAAGGTCAAAGGTCCTTAAATCGCTACAACCATATCTTTTATAGAACATGAAGAGTGGATTTTCATATTTAGTAAGTGTCATCTTGCCAGATGACAATTACAACGTTTCATTTCACATTCCTGAACTCGAATTTACGATAATTACAACAATAATTAAAATACATAGAGTTTGCTACAAGAAATGAAATAGTCTCTGGAAATTGCATCTTGTCTATGAAGTCTTTCCATAATTTAAACTCTTCTAGTATGGGTTCTATTCTTTTCCACTGCATCTTCTCAAGGTCTATCTCATTATCGCATATCACACTTACGATATCATTCTTCCAAATTTGCTCTCTCTGCCATATGAAGTCTTCATTAAATGAGATCAATTTGACTGACTACATTAGCTTTATCTCCAGAGTTTATGCATTAACCTCATTCATCACTTCAACAGATTTCATGCTAATATTTCTTCTATTTTCCTCATCTTCCATTATTGTTTGGACTCGTGATGCTTTCTCTAAATCTACTAGAAGATTAATATTGAACTGTTCATGCAGACTGTTTGATTCTCTCCACAATATTTTGCATACTTCACCGACTTCTTCTTGGGTCTTCTTAATATTGTTTATAATAGCCATCCCTGTACTAAGGAGTCTATGGTCTATGATCCTCTGTTTATCTGCATACTGGCAGAGTGTTAGGCAGGTTTTGATGATCATCTTATCACTCTACAATCTTTTCAAATGCACTAAGAGCTTTTTGGTAAAAAAAATTTACACTTTTCATCTACAAGCCTAGATTAAGTTGATTAGATTTTCTATTCTGGACTTTTTAATACACACAAAAAAATTTCTTTTGTATATTCATGAGTTCTTTATTTATTTTGGTGGATTCCTTTTTTATCATGTCGAATACAATAGTTCCCTTTTTGCTTTCCTCTACTTCTAGAGGAATCATTGTCTTGTTGCAATTTTTGAACTTGGCTTTCTATTTTTTCATTATATTTACTTATCTCGAGTTGTTCCCCTTTCATTCTCGTCACTTCTTGAACATGTGCGTTTTTGAGTTGTTCCTCATTATATTTATTTATCTCAAGTTGTTCACCTTTCATTCTCGTCACTTCTTGAACATGTGCGTCTTTGAGTTGTTCCTCTGGGTCAAGTTAACCTTCATCTCGACGCCATCTATCTTGACACCCAACCTTACATTATGGTAATTAAAAGTAATTTTTTAATATTTATTTATTTATATTAAATATTTTAGTTTTTCATATTTTGATTTATAATTTTGGTAAATAATAATAATAATAATAATAATCAAATTTGTAAATCCATTTTATTCCACTTTTCTTTAACATTTTTATTTTCTCAAAAAAAATTTATTGATAAAAACCAATAATTATTTAAAAAAAATCTATATATAATTTTGATATTAAAAAATGTATTTGGTTTCGAATTTAAATTTTTTTAAACTTCAATAAATAAAAAAATTAATTATTTTTAAAAATTCACCGAAAATCTAATAAACATAAACCTGGAATCTTGATCAAGGCCGTTCTTCCTCTCGACAAACGAGACTAAACGACCCTGCCGTCCTTTCATTGACCCACTCAATAATTTTTTCAGTTTTTCTATAAAGTTATACTATGTACATGCACCACAGAACAAATTAAGAGTTTGTATCGAAATAGGAGAGGACCATATATTTTTTTTAATTAAAAATTATGATTTCTACCTTATGATGGTATATATGGGAACTAATCACATGTTCTATTTCATCTACGCAGATGTTGGCTTTTCTACATTCATGCATCATAATGGTATTTGGGAACGAGTCAAATCTACTATTTATTAATTTAACTTCATGTTTTCTTTGTTTAATTATTAAAAAAAATAAAAATTACTGGGCACGCTTAGACATGCGCTTTCGTTTTCTCATGAGAATCCCAGACGTCCACGCCAAGCTTCCCAATACAATTTATAATCCGCTCCCGTAGATTAATGTATGGGCTTTGTTTGGGATGGATTTGAGAAATCATTTTATCCAGAGTCATAAGCATTGGAATCATGATACTAACACTACCCAT
This sequence comes from Picea glauca, assembly GCA_000966675.3. Taxonomy (NCBI): domain Eukaryota; kingdom Viridiplantae; phylum Streptophyta; class Pinopsida; order Pinales; family Pinaceae; genus Picea; species Picea glauca. The sequence continues at coordinate 1,629,418 of JZKD02S1642911.1, forward strand.
CAGGCATTGCATTCGCCGCTTCCATATCTCATCGGCGGAGTGGCTGCCATGGTATGTCTGGTTTCAGTTGCTTTGCTCATTCTGGCTTGCTCTCTGATGAAACAATCTGGTCAGTATGAAGAGAGCAACACTGGACGACATTCTAATAATACCGCTGCTGCTATCGAATGCGGGGAGAAGAATATTGAAGTCCGCAGGAAAGATACAGAGGTGGAAGTGCTGGTGATTATGGCCGGAGATGAAAAACCCACTTTCCTCGCAGAGCCTGCAATGACTAGAACGGGAGACAAGAAAATTAGGGTTTGACAATTTCTAGCAAATCTTCAATTGGCCAACTGATGGGGAAGGGATTGCCTCCAAGCACATCAGGTAACAAAGCAGTCTGTGAGTATATTTAGGAGTTATTGGTGGAATGTTAGGCACGCTAGGTATAGTATGAAGATGTCGATATCTTCATTTGTGTAGTAATTTTAACAGGATCTTGCAAGTTGCGAGCACTTGCTGCTCACGTATAATATTGAATCCTATGAAAATCCGTCCATATGGTGGCGACGAGTTTACCCTAAAAACACAAAGAATTTAGGAGTTTCCTGATTTATATTGCTTATTTAATAAGTAATGCTATGTTTTGTTTTGCTTCTGTGGGATTATGGACAAAACTCGGTCGAGATAGAATTTAATGGTTCGTTTCTGTTAAATATATTGTATCCTCAACAGTATGACCGTACACTGCCAGCTGTACTGGACAGTTGTACTTTCTATTTTTGTCTTGCTTGAGCATATATAGCTCAACCATCTTACATTGT
>JZKD02S1642911.1:1630233-1648393 GCA_000966675.3 Picea glauca
GCGTCCATTTGAGTATTTTGAATGCAAGAAACAAGTATCCATAGGTCAAAGTACCACCTTTCTCCTGGGCTTCCTCGTAGGCCATGTTGCCATCCTAATACACACTTTCAAACGTGAGCTAAGTCTGACTCACTTAGTGTGTCCTTGGAGGCACAATGCCTAGGTTCACATCCCACACTGTCACTTTGACCAGAACCTCTTCCATCTAGGCTTACTACTAGGGAAGCCAAGGGGGTAGACCCTAGTTACTAGATAATATTTAGCATTTAAGTTCTAGGAGTTGATTTTAATTTGTTAAGGTATGGGGAGAGTCTAACCTATGATGCTAAGGTAGCAATGCAAGATGCAAAATTAGTATGTTAACCAATTCCTTTCCCTAAGTCAACTAAGACTAGTACCTAAGGTTGGGCAAGGGGTAAACTAAATGTAAGGGTCTTTCGCTACAATGTGATTACAAAGATTACAAAGAATATTTATTCACCACAACACTACATACAAGTAATAAGGAATGCTAAATACAAAATGATATAACACAACAAGATAACCACGTTATCTCAATGTGCAGGATTTAAAGAAGATCAAGGCATCAACATCATGAACACATTAGAACTAAGCATGCCCCAATAGCACTTACTCTATTGGACTGCTTTCAATGGAAACATCAACATTCATAATTCAAAGGAAAACTTAGAAGATTTAAAAGTTAAGGCACAAGTATTCCACAATGATTATGATACTCAACACTAAGTTATTTAACCAACAACGTATTATTAGATGAAAGATTGAATTACAAGTATTAAGCCCAAGGTTTAATTACTTAGTGAGTTAAGGGTTCTTAAGATTGAAAATATTTTATTACCCTTATTATATGTTTCACCAAAAACCTCCTCCCCCGATTGCCAAATAGTTGTTGGATGCTCAATAAGTGAGGCAACGAGCCCTACCCTAGCTTCGTAGGTCAGCCCTAAGAATTGAGTTTTTATGGAAATGATGCTCCTTCACACCATGAGACCGTCCCTGGCCTATCACCTTTTGTTGCCCTCCTCAATCCGTGTTTTAGATGGTGAATATGGTGGGTTTAAGTACCCTATTAAGTCTATTAAGTATGTATATCAATTGGTTAGACTTTTAGGTGTATTTTGAAGTGTTTAGTGACTTTGAGATGCCTCAATTAGGTGATTTAGTGTCAAACCCAAAACTTTTATGAACTTAGAAAGTGTGTTGTTTAAGCATGAAAATGAAGAGAATTAACACATATAAGCAATGTAAAAGCATGTGGAATAACGATTTTGTTCATCATCATTATCAAATCACCAATATGAGAAGATTTTTATGAAAGAGAACTAAATCAAAAAGCAAGAAAAGCTTGCCCAAGGGAGAAAGAAGAAAGAAGAACTCAAGCTTACACCACTTATCTTGTGTTTGTTTAAAGAATTAAGAGAAAGCATTAAGTATGAAATAAAGCTTGAGAGAAATGGCATTAAAGATATGACCTTAAAGATATGATAACATGAAATGAAAATGACTCACTAAACCATCTAATTACTAACTGTATTATGTGTTGGAATAAAGAATGTAAATGAGATAGATCTTGAAATAGATTATAACATGAAAATAGATCTAAGTGAGTTGATTATGCCCTAAGCTCTTAAGCTTAAAGATTAATGTGTGAGAGATCTAAATCTAGAGCATTTAAACCATTAAAGAATAAATAGATCAAAATGACATTAAAACCCTAGGTGCACAATTTGGGGTATTCCTCTCCCAAAGTGTACATAATTATTAAACTTAGAAGATAGCTTGGAAAGGAAGCGATAGAAGAAAGAGAGAGAAGAAAGCAAGATAAGAAGCAAGCAAGGAAAGAAAGAACCCACTACAAGAAGCTCATTAACCCCACATCCTATCTTAGGATAAAGATTTAGATATAGAAAAATCAAAGCTATATCTTACCCAAGCTCACACGTGGGAGGTAGGCCATACCAATCCTCCTCCCAATCTATGAGCAAGCAAAAAATTGCTAGGAAGTGAAGAAATAATGAGAAATTAGCTAGGAAACAAGATGAGAAAGGTTGAGAATGTTACCCACTTGAATATAAGGGTTTTGGAGTGTTGTGTGGAAGTTTTTGGGGTAGCATAACCCTCTCAACCACATATGAACCTGCAAAAACCAACAAGGTATACTTGCTGGAAAAGCTACACACAACAAGAAAAGATGAAGAAAAATTTCTAGTTTTGGTAGAATTTTTTCACATAGAAAATTTTATGAAGAAATTAGATTTAGATGAACACTATAATATGTTAATATAGTTGAAATATGTATTAAAGGACAACAATAAATAATGAGAAAAGAAGATGAGAAAATGAGGAGTTTGAAGTGTTCTTTAAGGGAGGACTCTTTCTTGAGGCATTCCCAATAAAACCCTTGAAGCCAAACCTRCAAAAACTTATCAAGATCTATKCATACCAAGATAATATGGATAAATGTGCTAATAAGATGAAATACTTGCACCCTATCTAGCAACTTACATATATAGGTCTACAAGAATACTCGGTGTTAGATCTACTCAAATAAAATACTTTACCCAAAATCTAGGCTATGCATAAATCAAATAAAAAACATATAAGTTTACCTCACATGTAGCAAGAACAAAAATACTTGTTTCTATTCCAATGATCCTCCAAAGTTTCTCCTTTATATTACTCAAGAAAGGGATCTTGGAGAAATACTTGGTCCAAAACCCTAAGAGCCAAAGAATGGAAGAAAGATGGAACAAGAAAGAGGAAGAGAAAGAGTGGAAAATCAAGTACATAACAATAGCTCAAGATATCGTAAAGAAGTGACAGTGAGAGGGGTTCTATTTATACTTGGAGATACAAAATCACCCCTCTTGGATCAATGCCAAGTGTCCACCACCAAGCGCAAGCTAGAATCCCAAGGGTAGGGCACACCATCTAAGGTTTGAGAGGTGGATCCATGAGGTGGATGAGTAGGGGAGTGTTGGGATCAAGCAAAAAGGCAAGTGGGAGGCTTGGAAATGCATTCCAAGGGATATAATAAGTCTCCCCTTAATGTTTTCATTATTTTTTCACTTTTTGGAGACTTTCTAGAAGGGAGGCACGCCACTCTAGGCAAAGTGACGTTTTTACTTAATGGTTAGGTAAGGGGGTGATGTGAGGGTTGGAAACGGTTAGGAAAGGTTAGGAAAAATATATCTCCATATTTATCCACCTTCTATCATCCTTTTAACTCATTATTACAATTTTTATATTTTTTCTATGTCAAGACTTAGCAATTAAAATTGTTGTTTTTCACCGTCTCACACTCTAAGTGGATAAACCCATAGAAAACGTTGTCCGACTGAGCTGAAAATTGGTCCATAGGTGTAGGGGGTCTCATTCCATTTATTTTGAGCACAAATACCCTTAAAAAAAATCCAAGTACCTAGTTTTAACAATTTTTGCTCAAAATTAATTAATTAATTAATTAATTAAACCTCCAAACTTAGGGAAATTTAATTAAAAATCAACTAATTAAAAAAACTAATCTAGAATAAAGGGAATTCTGTAAAACTTTCTAAGATGTATTGCATGTTCATTTACATCATTTCCTAACAATATTTTCTAGGAGATAAGCCCATTATAATGTCATTCACCACTTTGGAGGAATTATTGCAAGTGTGAGGGAAAAACTCAATGGAAATCAATAAGCCTGAAAATCCCAATTGATAACCTGAGGATAAAAAACCTTCGGTGAAGGGAACTCTCCCATTGAGCTGATCCCATGGTAACCGACCTAACTATGACTCATGCAGACCTATTACATTATTGACCCACATAGGGGTGTGAAGATTCCAGTTACAAAAAGAAGTGTTCGGGCCAAAAATGACCTGTAGAACCAACGTCTTTGACAAATGAGAATATGATGATGCATCTCTTCATGGAACATGGATTTGACCCCCTAGTTGGAGACGTGTTCAACATCTGGATCAACATGGGGACGTGTGTTCGATCTTCTAGAATGGGATGGAGAGCATACGAGAATCCAACACCTACAAAACAGAGTTCTCACCAATAACCAACATAAGAATATATATATACATAATGAAATAAAAAAATGCTATTAACAACATCTAAATAATGAAATAACTAAAGTAGAACATTATAATTTTACAAAATGAAATCTATGATACATAAATAAATCTAAGTTCATATTTACATAATGAATGAAATAATACAAAATTTAAAATACAAGGAAAAGGGTTAGAGATACATTACAGAGGGTGTCCCTTTGGACAACAAGATGCCACATGAAGAAACACTTCAAGGAGGGGTCCTCTCACTAGCATGCCTAACTTTATATCATCCCATGTGCTGAGAAGAAGTGCTAGAAGAATGATACACTTTATGCTGACTGTTTACCCTTTCATGTGAATTCTAGTTTCTATCCTTCGGCCACTTGGGGCGGTTCTGCTTAGAAAAATTATGATGGTTTTCCATAGGTGCCAAGTGCAAAGTCTGTGAACTTAATATTTCCTTAAAATTCTTGGCGTACGTTTTACTAGGGATGGTGTACTTTACTTTATCAACATTAACCTTATCATCCTTAGTAATTCCCATTAGATTATCATTACTTATTCTATCTTTCACTTTCCCAATTTTTGAAAAACTAGGAGGATGTGGCTCGAGAATCCCATCTGACCATTTCTGACATTTAACTAATTTTGTTGATGCATGTTGAGTTGATGGCACATTTTCAACTAATAAATACAACTCTGACTTTGACTCTGAAGGAGGCACATTATTATCTATCTTGTCCGAATTTTCCTCAAGAAAAATCACATCAAAAGAATCCATGGGATCCCAAATATTGCAAGTGCTTGGGGGTTTTCTATCAAGTTCCATCTTGGCAAATGTCAGAGTATGTTCTATATCATAACATCCCATTTCTACTTCCCAAAAAACAATCTCATTTTTCCTTTTCCTGGGATCTTCCACATGATACTTTCTTTCCAACTCTCTATTCAATTTAAAATCTAANCCAAATTTCATAGTTGTTTACTCCATAATAATAGTTCAACCATTAAGCTGCGTGTACAACCAATGAAATCAAATGTGTATACCAGTACGCGCCAACACTATGCCATAGTGTTTAAAACCCGACATACAAATCAACACCAAAATCAAATATGCGCCAATGTGTATAATCAAAAGTTTAATCAAAGTGCCAAACGGAAATCATATAGTTGACTAGCCAAATTTATGAAAAGATTATCATAAGGATTATATCATATGTATATAAAAAATTTAATCAAACCCTTATGTATTTCATAGAATCAATGATTAGATAAGCCACATGAAGTGCAAATACCAAGGCTAAATGCCTTCAATAAAACCAAATCGAAGTATGAGAACCGATCAAAGGATATTGCCAGTCGTGTAATGATCAATAAAAGGTGAGCGCAATAGGCATAATGACACAAAAGATATTGACAGTTCAGATAATGATCGAAAAAAAAACTTCGAAAGGAGAAGTTTTCATGCTTACAGTCATGAAAACTTAACAAAGACAAATGTGTAAATGTCGCAAGAAATGAAAGTGTCATCTATTTGAAAAATGGGATGAAAAACTTGATGTTTGCAAGACACAGGTGTAGGCAGCTTATAGGATCGTAGAAAAAGGTGAATTGGCTGCCAACACACTCCCCTTTAATATTCATAAAAATCCATCCAATCATACATTCCAACATTAAACTCATGACCAAACATATTAACTTGTTCATCCGAAGATCCATAGGGTCCTGCTTCATCATAAAGTTGAAGGAAGACTTGGCAAGTAGATTCATCATGAAATTGCTCACAAGGTATACAATAATGAATGGCATGGTGGTCAACCCAATTAGTGGATTCAAATGGATTTGGTGGTCTTTGATCTTGGGAACGAAACTTCTTAGGCGACTTGTCATTTGACCTATGTGGGGGCCTACTAGCTTGACCCCTTTCGAAGACTATCAACCTATTTTGTAATGAAATGATTTGATTTGTTTGGTTGATTTCCATTTTCTTGAGTTCATTGCCATGATTAATTTCCATTTGTTTAATCAATTGAGTAATTTCCTTCATGCCATCATTAGAGGATTTCTTATTTTCAACATTCTTTTTCGTCTCCTCATAAGGTTGGGAAGAAGATCCTCTAGTAAAACTAGGAATATTGGACTTCCTAGCCTCAAGCATATTTTGTTCTATTCATATAGTTGTATCTTGTGTTGCTTCCAAAGTTTGAGGATCCTTATCCCATAAGGCATACCTCATCTCTCCTTAAAATTCCTCAATATAATAAATCAGGATTGCAAGATCTGAAGGCTTGACATCATTATGAAGGATTTTCACCACATTATTCAACTTATTGTTAAATTCTACCACAATTTCATTTTATTTCTTATGGATAGTGGTAAGTGCAACAAGATGAAATATATGTTCTTTTTTATCACCCCATCTCTTCTTAAATTTATCCAATATTGAATTAAGGGTGTTAAGCTTATTTGTAGAAACATTTGTAAACCGTTCGAAAGCATCTCCTTCTAAAGAAAAGACAAACAAGGTCATCTTCACCTCTTCTTTGTTATGACCTATACAATACTTCTCCACACACCTGTGAAAACTTTATATGTGAGAGTTGGAACTTATAGCATTGTTCCCTTGGAATATAGGTAATTTGTCAATGGATTTTTCAGGAACCTCATGAGGGGCACCTTGGATTGCTGCAAAGTTCAAAGGACTCAAAAAGTTACCCATTATAGTGTTAGGATTATTAGTGGTATTATTATTATTGGTTGATTATTAGTTTGGAAAATTTATTGGATATCGGTGAGTGCTTCTTACCCAAGACTTTCAAGTAGCCTTATAGGATCAAAGCGATTTAATCTCCTCCTATAAACCTTTTTAGGTCTGGGAAAAGAATAAGTCACTCCTTGTGAAGTGCTCGTAGTAGTATACTTGACAAATTTTTTCAATGGAGTCACCACTTGGAAAGGAATCACACAAAGCTAACCAATGCAAACTCAAAGAATTTTAAGGCCTAAAATTTGTATTCTTTAGTTCTTAAATAATTAAGTTAAGTCGTTTTGACCAAGGATAAATGAATTATCCCTGACAACGACGCCAAAGATGTTGTCGTCCTAATACACACTTGCAAATGTGATCTAATTTCGGCTCACTTAGCGTGTCCTTGGAGGCACAATGCCTAGGTTCATATCCCACACTGTCACTTTGACCGGAACCTCTTTCGTCTAGGCTTACTCCTAGGGAAGCCAAGGGGGGTAAACCCTAGTTACTATATAAGATTTAGCGTTTAAGTTCTAGGAGTTGATTTTAATTTGTTAAGGTTTGGGGGGAGTCTAACCTATGATGCTAAGGCAAAAATGAAATATGCAAGGTTAGTATGTTAAGCAATCCCTTTCCCTAAGTCAACTAAGACTAGTGCCTAAGGTTGGGCAAGGGGTCAACTAAATTTAAGGGTGTTTCGTTACAATGTGGTTACAAAGATTGCAAAGAATATGTATTCACCACAAGACTAGATACATGTAATAAAGAGTTCTAAATACAGAATGATATAACACAACAAGCTAACAACATTATTTCAATGTGCAGGATTTAAAGAAGATCAAGGCATCAGTATCATCAACACATTAGGCCTAAGCATGCCCCAATAGCACTTACTCTATTGGACTTCTCATCAATGGCAACATCAAGATTCATAACTCAAAGGAAAACTTAGAATATTTAAAATATAAGGCACAAGTATTCCACAATGATTATGATACTCAACACATAGTTATTTAACCCACAAAGTATTATTAGATGAAAGATTGAATTACAAGTATTAAGCCCAATGTTTAATTACTTAGTGAGTTAAGGGTTCTTAAGATTGAAAATATTTTATTACCCTTATTATGTGTTTCACCAAAAACCTCATCCCTTGATTGCCAAATAGCTACTGGATGATCAAGAAGTGAGGCAACGAGGCCTACCCTAGCTTCGTAGGTCAGCCCTAAGAATTGAGTTTTTATGGAAAGGATGCTCCTTCACGCCATGAGACCATCCCGTTCTGTTGCCCTCCTCAATCCCCATTTTTTATGGTGAAGATGGTGGTTTTAAGTACCCTATTAAGTCTATTGAATATGTATATCAATTGGTTAGACTTTTAGGTGTATTTTGAAGTGTTTTAGTGACTTTGAGATGCCTTCATTAGGTGATTTAGTGTCAAAATTGAAACATTTATGAGCTTAGAAAGTGTGTTGTTTAATAATGAAAATGAAGAGCATTAACACATATAAGCAATGTAAAAGCAAGTGGAATAACGATTTAGTTCATCACCATTATCAAATCACCAATATGAGAATCTTGTTATGAAAGAGAACTAAATCACAAAGCAATAACAACTTGCCCAAGGGAGAAAGAAGAAAGAAGAACTCAAGCTTACACCACTTATCTTATGTTTGTTTAAATCATTAAGAGAAAGCATTAAGTATGAAAGAAATCTTGAGAGATTTAGTTATATGCCTACACTATCAACTCATCAACAACATTCACTTAAGTGTGGTGGCAAATGGCCTTAAAGATATGATAGCATGAAATGAAAACCACTCACTAAACCATCTAAGCACTAACCATTTAATGTGTTGGAATAAAGCATGTAAATGAGATAGATCTTGAAAGATATTATAACATGAAAATAGATCTAACTGAGTTGATTATGCCCCAAGGGCTTAAGCTTAAGAATTAATGTGTGAGAGATCTAAATCTAGCGCATTTAAACCATTAAATCATAAATAGATCAAAAGCACATTGAAACCCTAGCCTCACAATTTGGGGTATTCCTCTCCCAAAGTGTCAGTAATTATTAAACTTAGAAGATAGCTTGGAAAGGAAGAGATAGAAGAAAGGGAGAGAAGCAAGCAAGGCAAGCAAGCAAGGCATGCAAGACAAGCAAGCAACCACTACAAGAATCTCACTAACCCCATGTCCTGACTTAGGAGAATGATTTAGAGATAGAAAAATCAAAGCTAGATATTACCCAATCTCACACATGGGAGGTAGGTCATATCAATCCTCCTCCCAAGCTATGAGCAAGTAAAAAATTTCTAGGAAGTGAAGAAATAATGAGAAATTAGCTAGGAAAAGAGAAGAGAAAGGTTGAGAATGTTACCACTTGAAGAGAAGGGTTTTGGAGTGTTGTGTGGATGTTTATGGGGTAGAAAAACCCTCTCAACCTGATCTAAACCTGCAAAAACCAGCAAGGTATACCTGTTGGAAAAGATACACACAACAAGCAAGGATGAAGAAACATTTCTAGTTAAAATTTCTAGTTTTGGTAGAAATTTTTAACATAGAAAATTTTATGAAGAAAGTAGATTTAGATGACCACTCTAAGATGTTATGCTAGCTTAAATATGTATGAAAGGACAACAAGAAAGAATGAGAAAAAAAGATGAGAAAATGAGGAGTTTAAAGTGTGTTTTAAGGGAGGACTCTTCCTTGAGGCATTCCCAATAAAACCCTTGAAGTCAAACCTGCAAAAACTTATCAAGATCTATGCATACCAAGATAATATGGCTGAATGTGATAATAATATGAAATACTTTCACCCTATCTAGCAACTCACATATATATATCTACAAGAATACTCGTTGTTAGATCTACTCAAATAAAATACTTTACCCAAGATCTAGGCTATGCATAAATCAAATCAAACATATACATTACAATTTTTGCTCAAAAACAATTAATTAATTAAATAATTAAACCTTCAAACTTAGGGAAATTTAATGAAAAATTAATTAATTAAAAAAAACTAATCTAGACTCAAGGGAATTCCGCAAAATTTTCTAAGATGTCTTGCATGGTCATTTACATAATTTCATAACAATAGTTACCAGAATATAAGCCCATTAGAACATCGTTCGCCACTTTGGAGGAATTATTGCAAGTGTGAGGGAAAAACTTAAGGGAAGTCAATAAGGTTGAAAAGCCCAATTGATAACCTAAGGATAAAAAATCCTCGGTGAAGGGAACTCTCCCAATGAGCCGATACTAAGGTAGCTGAACTAACTATGACTCACGTAGACTTGTTACATTATTGACCCACGCAAGGGTGTAGAGATTCCAATTACAAAAAGAAGTGTCGAGGCCAAAAATGACCTATAGAACCAAAGCCTTTGACAAATGAGCATCCGATGATGCATCTCTTCATGGCACATGGAGTTGACACCCTAGTTGGAGAGGCGGTCAACATGACACAAGGAGTTCCTCTAATAGGTAGTTTCACCAATTGAAGACAGCGCCATTGGCACAAAAATCTACCACTGATAAAGCATCCAGTGTGCATTCTCACTTCTAGTATGACCTCATAACTTTGCTAGAATTGATGTAGCAAACAGTCCAGACCGTATTGGGTTGTATGGGGTTAATATTGGTTGTGCACCCCACCCCCCTCTGTGTGTGAAACCTATCATATATTTTGGGCTCCCCCTTCTTCTTTCCATGATTGTTGGGACCCTCGAAACCTTTAGACACATCCACACCCTTGAGGGATAGTCCAGTAAGATGGTGGATTTCCTCTGCGTGGATTGGATATCTCTTATCCAACCATATAATTTTTTCATGCACCCTGCTGATCAGAAACTTGGTACACCTCGCAACTTCTACAGTTGTGCCGAAAAATGGTAAGCCTCTGAGGTTCACGATCATCGAATTGAAAAAATTGATAAAGTCAGGATTTGGCATAGACTGCATGCCTCCCAACTCATCTGGAGCGATACTCCAGAAAACATCTATGTTCATATGAGGGAACAAGACCTGGTCTTTCAAGTGGAGGTCGAAGAGCTTGACTTGCTCCACCTTCTGTTTGAGGTCATCCATGACCTCGATCTGGGGGTCACAGGGCTCATCTAGTACTGCATCCTTGGAAATGAAACTTCGACTCCCTATATCTCTCGACATCGTAAGTCTGAACTATCAACAATTTGGACAGATGAAACAAGGATTGGGGATTGCAACTATTAGTCAAGGGATTACACGGGCTTGCTCACTCTTCAAAATTTGTAAATCTCTAAGTTTGTTCTAGGAAAAAATTTGTCCTACACCGAGCTCTCAGACCCTTATACCTAGGATGAGATAGAAAGTTATGTAATAAGTGTTATTCATCATTACCCTATAGACGAAACTTGTATTTGAGTTGTCTGATGGGACTGGTTAATAGGGTAAATCTCTTGGGTGATCTCGACATTTACTGGGCAAGTTGGTCAGGGACGTGGCCTATTTTAGACCTTACCATTTAACTTATCATAATCCTGGCATAACTATAGATGGCATCTTCGTGTATCATGACTTTATGGCTTAACTAAATTCATATAGAGTATTGTAGTAGTAATAAATTCTATGACTGGACTGGGTTCGTGTGGCACATGGACTTAGATTGCGTCTGGATTCTCTCTCCCTCCGACCACAAAGGGGTCCCCGTCATATTAATTATTGTCATTAATAGGTTCTTTATGCTTCTTATCCTACGTTGTTGATTAAGTAGTTCTACATCAAAACAACACTTGAACAAAAAAATGAACTACATGTTGTGGTGCAACAATGCACTCTTCGAATTTATTAACTGAATTCACAACAATTTGAAAGAAAATTCAAATCTAACTACCATACATTCTCCTTCAAACTAGAGAAACAATCCTTTAGCTTAGTTCAGAGATAAATAAGGTTTCAGGAGAGTTTCATTCACTCATCTTGGCCGCAACATATCATCTATTTATGCAAGTCTGACTACTCCAGATGGTTGAATCTCCACAACTATAAATGGCCCCAATCAATGCATGCACAACTTGCCCGGATGTTTCTAGTATCGACTGTCATAAAGTAGGAAGTTATCTCCTTGTGCAAATACTTTGGTCTTAATGTGTCTATCATGCCAAGATTTATGCCTTACTTTCTCAACTGTTGGATGGAAGTCTACTAAAAACATGGTGTCTTCAAGTTCTTGTAAGTCCATGAGCCTCTACACAATTGATTCATCCTCTGACATGTGTGTAAACTATGCAATATACAAACTTGGAGTAATGAATTCTGTAGGCACCACAACGTCTTTCCCATAAACTAGTTGAAATGGAGTGTACTTGTGGAGTTTCGTTGTGGCTTTCCTATAAGCCCATAGTACTGTTGGAACTTTTTCTTCCCAATCTTCTCTATTTGCACAAAAAACCTTCATTAATCCTCTCTTGAAAATATTGTTAAACACTTCCACTGTTCCATTATTTTGTGGATGGTAGGGACTACTTTTATGATGTTGGATCAAGAACTTTGTTGTAAGCTTTGTTATTGTACTACTAATAAAATGATCTCCCTGATCAATGGTATGACTCCTGGGACATCCAAACCGAGTGATAATATTTTCAAAAATGAACCTAGCAGTAGTATTGGTCGAACAATCCTGAATAGTTGTTGCCTCCACCCAACATGTAAGGTAGTCAATTATGGTAATAATATATCTGGCCTTTGAATTCTTAGTTGTGGGGTTGATCATCCCAATGAAGTCAATGGCCCACTTCTAAAATGATTGTAAAGCTCGAACTGGTTGGAGTGGTAATTCATCTTGCCGTGATGGCTTACCCACTCTTTGACAAACATCGCATGATCTAGCATATGCCTTTGCATCCTTGAAGAGTGTGGCCCACCATAGTCCATCTTGAAGGAATTTCTATGTAGTGGCCTTTTCTCCAACATGACCTCTTGCAACTGCATTGTGGCACTCCCATGATATATCTTTTGTTTCATTATCTAATACATGTCTCCTGAGGATACTATCTAGTCCCAATTTATACAATTTCCATGCAATTAGTTGATAGTCCACTTCTCTAACCACCATATGGCGTTTTTAGGTTGTGGAGTATGTTTTTGGGCAGGCCCCTGTACTTAAGAAGACTGCTATGTATTCCAGGTATTCTGGTATGGCCTCAACCCAGAACAGGTCTACATCTAGGAGTTGATCATCGACTACTCCGCCACCTTCCCCTGACTCTAATCTAGACATGTGATCAGGCCCTACGTTACATCTTCTAGGATTAATAATCACTTCAAAAGAAAATTATTGAAATAATAGAAACCATCGACAAATTCTCCCTTCCAACACAGGTTTTTTAACTAGATATTTTAATGCAAAATGATCAGTAAAAAACTTAAAATGAGAACCTAAAAAATAATGTCTAAACTTCTACAAAGTGTAAATCATAGTTAAACCCTCCCTTTCTGTCATTGTATAGTTTCGATCAGCTTGTGACAACTTCATGCTAGAAAAATATATAGGATGATCCATGTCTCCATCTCCTGGTTGCGCTAATATGGCTCCCAAGGAAATACCTGATGGATCTACATGCACGTGAAATTCATTTTCCCAATTTGCAAATATCAGACTAGGTGTTGCATTGAGCTTCTCCTTTAGGGTCTCGAACTTTTTATCACATTCTGGGATCCATTGGAATACTTCAACCTTTAGTGGATTTTCCAGAGGTGTAGTGATATTTTCATATCTTCTTATAAACCTGCGATAGTACCTTGTGTTCCCCAACGTGGAGCGCAACTGCTTAGCACTCATAGGTGGTGACATGTTCACAATAACCACAACTTTGGGTGGGTCTAATAGTACTCGCTTTTGACATACTATGTGGCCTAAAAAATTTCCATGTGGCACATAGAAGATACACTTTCTAAGGTTCAACGATATCTACAATTATATACATCTATCAAACATCAGACATCATAGTGCTACATGTTCCTTGAGCAGACTGTATATCGTCCAATCATCCATATAAAATTCTATAAACTTGTGAACAAATTCTCGAAAAGTTGTTATTACAATCCTGGAGAAACCTGCAGGGGTGTTCTCTAGGCAGAATGGAATCACATTGTATGCAAACGATCCCCATTATGTTATGAATGTGGTATTCTTTTTTTCCTCTTCAACAATCCTTACCTGGTGATACCCTGAAAATCCATCTGTAAATGAGTAAGATTCTTTCCCCACAACATGTTCTAACAGCTCATCAATAAAAGGTGTTGGGAAAGGGCCATGCAAGTAGGAAGAGTTAAGGCTTCTATAGTCTACATAGAACATAATGTCTTATGATCATTTGTTTCTATGGATGACTATTGGACTAACCCATTCTTCTTCTTCCACTGCAAAAATAAGTCCATCTTCCAGCATCTTGTCTATTTACCTCTTAACCTTCTATTTCACCCCGGGGTTAAGTAAATATGGTCTATGCCTCATAGGCTTTGATCCTGGTTTTAATTCAATTTTCATCTCTCGCATAGCTCCTTTAATACCTTTTAACTCTGAAAATATCTTTGGTAACAAATCCTCATACTCTCACAACAAGCTATGTATTTCTTGACTAGTTTTCTCATCCCAGTAATCTCCTACCATAGCTATATTAGGTATCTCTGTGGTTCCTATATTGACTTTGTGTAACTTCAATGGCTAATTACAAGAACCCTCAGTCTAAATAGGTATGAAGTTATGTATTTCTATGCTCCCTTCTGTCTCCTTAATGGCTAAGTTTCTCAATTCTTCTAAAGCATCTGGGATTTCCAAATCCTTCTCAATCTTATAGAATACTATAGGTCTCTTATCCAAGTTTAGGTGAAGACTATTCTGAAGTTCTCGGATATGCTTTGTGCATACCACTAGGTCTTATTTATGTTTACTAGTGTCTTTAAAAGGTAATTCTTTAATTCTTTTCACAACTACTTTAAGCTCATGGCACTTACTTGTAAACTAGAAGTCCTTGGAAAAGTGATATGCCAATGTTTTATAGTCGCTAGTCTGTCTTTTTGTTTCTTCATGCCTGAACCAAGATTTCAGAATTGGACATAGTGAATGGGGAAATACTTGAACCCAGAAGTGAGATGGTATTCACGCAACTTTCCACTGTGTAACGCATTGTTCAATATGTGCTTTAGGATCAGATTGTCTGTTGAACAATTGCACAACCTAGAAATCTGTTCGCATCTTTAATTCCAACTGATCCTTATATTGAAATCTATATTTTATAGATTTCCTCACATCATCCCAATTTTTGAGTAAGTCTTTGTGATTGGCCCACCATCTGGCAGGGGTGTCCTAGAGGGTAAATCCAACACTAAGATCCTTTGATACTCCACTACCTTTTCTTCCAGGTTGACCATAAAATTGTTAAGTCCTGAGGTACCATCATATATTGGGTGTTTTCTGACCTTGGTTTCAACCCATCTAATTGCCTTGATAGTTGCACATATTATTGAAAATCTTTCATATGAGCCTTGGTGCCAAGTGTCAAATGCCAGTTCTAAATCTTCGTCTACTGATTTTATAATCCTCCAAATTACTGATCCATCAACAATAGGATTTATGTAATGTTATCTTGTTCCGATTGTTACAGTGTACAACTGATCCAAGTCTTCTCCCTCCACATTGTTGTCCGTTGTATCTGTTTATCGAGGGCCTACATACAGATACAAGGGTTGAACTACTTTGATTTCCTTTGCCTCAAATGTCATAGTTTATTTCTTTAGGTCAATCACCACATAGTTGTCATAATAACAATCAATACCAAGTAGTGCAAGATAAGGGTCCTTATCCCCCATGATTTTGATCACCCTAAAATCAACTACAATCTTCACTCCCACAACATCTATTTCCACATTCTCCAATATTCCTAATGGGAAAATAAAATATTGATTGGTCATTCTTAGTTGGATTGGGGAATATGTCAACTGGGGTTTTCCTAAGGCTTCCCAAGTATTTTTAGTCAGTATTTTAACATCAAATTCGAGATCTAACATAAAATATTTAATCTCAAACTCGTCTAGATGGGATACTAATCTAAAATCTTTTCCTATTTGTACTTTCCTTATCTGCACTCTCTAAGTACTCTTCTTAGGAAGATTAGTTCTTATTCTTTCTTTTGTAGATTATTCATTCCCTAGAACTATGTACAATGCATTGCACAACTTTTCTGTGAATTGGTCATTCCCAAGAATATAAGAAAATAACTGAAACCAAAGGTCGACTACATTTTCTGGTTGCTCAGGTTGTGTCATCGTGACTACAGGGTTTCTGGGTGCAGGGGGTGAAGCAAGGACTTGCACAATCTTAGGGTAGAGAATAGGTTTAGGGGGTTTCTCTTTCATATCAGGGCTAGGGATATTCTGAAATACTTTTATGGCATTTTTAAGGAACACCTTATGTTTCAGAGGATCATACATGTCTTCCTTATGTGATGCTTTATGGATCTGAGGTAAATTATCAGCATCAATGCCAGTCTTTTCCCCTCCTTGAGTGATGATATTAAGGTTGGATCATTGTCCCCTAATAACTCTCTTGATATTTCAACTGATGAGGTTATTTCCTCATTGACATGCCTGATCTTCCAATTTTGCAATTAGTTCTGGGCAGTCTCCAATTGCATGCCCATTGGTTATGCACTGAGAGCACCATGGCCACCTCAGATGAGGACAGTCTCTATCCATGTGGCCTTTCTCATCACATTTGTAGCATCAACTTGGTCCTCTTCCCCCAGTTCTTCCTCCTCTGAATTTTCCTTCATCTCCACCTCCTTGACCTCTGGACGATTCCTGAGGGGTTTCATTCACCTTGAATGATGTTCGATCCATCCTGTCCGCAAGTGCATTAAACGCTCTATACTAATTTGTAGTATGTGTGGTAGATGAAAAAAACTCACAATGTAAAGTATTTGGTATTGTTGAATACTTTTGAATAATGGGGCATTGTCTCGGCCCATGCCCATGGATTCGACAAATATAACGATACTCAATTGTTGGCACTGCTTGATTACCTCGAAAAGCATGATATGGGGTGGGGTTATGGAATGGTAAATTCATATATACTTGCACAAATCTTCCCATGGGTCCTAGTGAGGGTCCCATTAGATTCTGAGGAGGTCACATTCCCCTCATTCATGGACATTCATTCACCATATGTCCTTCTGTGTAACATTTGGTAAACCATGCCTGTGGGCGTCCTCATCTAGGTATCATCAATTCTTGAATTTTTTTATATAAGCGTTGATATTTTACCTTGTAATTGCAACAAATTTGCACCTGCTGGGGGTTTTCTCACTCTCAGGGTCCCCGGATATCCTTCCATGGCTTAAATCTTTATTGATTGTTCCAAGGCATTTGTCAATGTGTCTATATGTTGTTGCATTAACAGAATCTGTGTCAAAGGTGGAAATCCCTGAATATACTATTCTATTTGATGTTCCTCGTGAATTGGATGCACTAACCTCCTTATACCATATTTAAACTTCTAGATATATTCCCAGGATGATTCACCTTCCCTTTGTTGAATCTTGTGTATCTCAGACAGAGCTTGTTGTTATGACTGAGGTAGATTAAAATACACTATGAACTTTATCCATACTTGGTCAAGTGTGAATGCTTGACCTTTCATTCCTAGCACTCCTGGCTCAATAACCTTCATGTACCATTTGAGAACATGACCTCTCAAGGTATTCTGGAATTCAACCAATTTATTTGCATCTAGAGTCCCTCTAGACCTCCATATTTCTTCACATGAGAAGCAATGTTGTTTGGCATCTTCGTCTCCTTTACCCCATAATTCTTGGTATCGAGCAATCGAACTTCCCATGTTACGAGGCATTGTTGATATTTCTCCTCCTATCAAAATAAAACCTAATGGTTCTGATTGCACTAGTACATTTGGGTCAAATTCCGATGGCACATTCGACGCAATTGCCACTTTATATTGTTGGGAGAATGACAAATAACAGACCCCCTTAAACTTCATTTCACATGACATCATTTTTCCAACGACATAGATATCATATTTATTGTGACATTTCATGCGTACATGTGTCATCTTGGATTTGACTATCCAAACCCCATATAGTCTTCATAAGACTGATGTCTTAGAGGTGGCAAGAGCAATGTCTTAGAGGTGAGAAGAGGCACATCTTGGAGGTGGGAAGACCGATGTCTTGGAGGTGGCAAGAGAGACGTCTTTGAGGTGGCAAGAGAGATGTCTTGGAGGTGGCAAGAGAGACATATTGGAGGTGGAAGGAGAGAGGTATTGAAGGTGGTAAGA